>APFE030459913.1:258568-334641 GCA_000404065.3 Pinus taeda
GATCAAAGGGTTTCCCCACACATTGTGGGGTTTGTCCCTGGCTAGCCGCCACATCTTGTGTCTCTTGTCTTGGCTTGTTTTTTGTCGATCATTTAATGTTCTAGCTGCACTTTACTTTATGTACATGTGATTGCTAATCTGTGGAATATAATAAGAAAAAGAAGTAAATTGTTATAAGCATAGAACATACCATAACTTAACAATGGGTCATCTCACGTGAAGTGATACTTCCAACGCAGCCACCGGCACATTGGTTGACCCATGTTGGTGAAGGCATGGTTCGCAAACAAGACAGTGGTGCGAACCAGCAAACAAGAAAGATATAACAATGAAGACAAACACACTCTGAGCTTAGAAATGACCACAGAACAAAGATGAGTGAAAGTGCATGACATGCATTCTGTGGTGCTGCCATGATGTTGTGCTACACTGCGTGCAAATGTTGAGTATGTGAGAAAGGTAGACCACTTGTGATGTACATGTGTGCTTGCTGTGTAAGATTCCTCCAATGCATGAGCGATGGGATAGTGTAGTTTGAGTGGAGGACGCAAAATCTGGGTGTTTGGTTGATCTTTAATTCAAAGCAGAGAGTGATAAGAAGCCTTGAGTGTTTCAACAATTTCCTGACTGGAAGTGAAACCAACCTCAAGACAGCGAGAGCCTGACATAACCATCAGCTCGGGTTGAAGTGCCTCACCAGTCTGGGGGGTTTCGACTTCGTTGACAGATAGATCATCGTAGACTAGTGCCTTGGATGGATTAACAGCGATTGAATCAACATCGTGATCAGATGAGGAAGTGAATAGATCACAACAACCAAAATCAGAAAATTCGAGATGTTCGTCGACATCCTCATGATTTGATGAATCGAGCAGAGGGGTAGATGAGAAGCAAAGATGTTCAGCCTCTGTGTTTTCAAGAAAGATAAATGACAGATTGAATGGATTTTCGAGGAAGATGTGTCCTTTCCGCACTGTAATGCTAGACTGACATTCGACGTGTCCTGTGAATGATCAGAAGTAGAAGCATCTGGAAATGAGTTTTCACAAGGGAAATCAGCAGTGGCAAAATCACAAGGGATGTCAAGATGAAGCGGATGAGGCATGGCAGGAAGGGAGTCATCCTTCACCACAGGCTCTTCTTTTGATTCTTGCACACTCATCATGAATGATGGCACAGGTTGGCTGCATAACACCAACTCCGTTGATAGCTTAACCCTCGTTCACAACAGGTGAGGAGTTTGAAATGGGAGAACACAAGACAGTACAATCTGGAGGATCAACAGAACACGAGGACAGAGGTCGAGGGAACGAGTGCACGCAACAACGAACAAGCTTGCAAGCCAAATCTATGCGAATCTCAAGAGTAGGTGGGGTGGGAGGATGTGACGGTTCAACCGAGGTGTGTGCATGATCCCCCACATCACTCCGCGGAAGTGGATTTGTTCAATGAGGTGAAGGCAGACAGTCACTTGTGAAAGTAACTATGCCTGCCTGTGATTGTGCAGCTCCATCACCGAAGTGTGTTGAGCGAGGTTCAGATATGTGAAGAAGATACTCAAATCTTCCATCAAGAAATTCCCAATCAATATCATCTTCTGGGAATCGATATGCAAGATTACAAAAGCGTGTGTGAAACTGTTCAACGGATTCATTAGGTGCTTTTCGTAATTTCAGAATTTCTTTGTTGAGTGCTTTACGGTCATAGTGATTGAAAGCACAGTCCATCTCTGCGACCAGATGAGCAAGAGAATGAATAGATTTTTCGAGCAGCGTGACACACCAGTGCATTGGGTGCCCTCGAAATGTGTAGATGAACAATGCACATCTCATGTATTCTTCAAAGAATCCATGTCTTTCGCATGAGCCTACAAAGCCGACCGCGTGCCTTACCAAGGCAACGTAGCCTCCACCATCAAAAGTTCTATGAGACAAGTCATCCGAGAGCTATTCCGAGATGATGAAATGGTTTCCATAAGACATACATTCCGAAAGAGCAACTCAGTGGTTAACCATGATAGATGTGTAGAGATTCAAAACAGATGTGAGGATTCAGCTTGTCATCTGGCCCTCGTAGCACCAAAATGTTGACGGTGCTATACCCACCAACATGTTAAGGGGATCTCCCCGGTAAGAAGTCCCAATCAAACCTCAGACGTTTGGTGTAGGAGTCCCAGCAGTGGGTCGTAAGGTAATGCCTTGACTGCAATGTCGCAAAGAGGCAAGTAAGATAACTTTGTCAGTAGGAAGTGTGTGACTAATGCAGTGAGTCAAGGAAGGCGTATGAGAGGTTCTAACACTTCGAAGGGAGATGAAGGTGAAGGTGAGTGCCAGGTTGAAAGGGATCAGTCCCAACTTGGCTAGGAACACACAACACAAAAGAACATGCATAGCTTCCGGCGAAGCAGTCCACTCAGATGCGACAGTCACATAATACAAGGTAAGATAACACGTACAGCACTCACGGATCAGTCCGAGACGAGTGTGACGGTTGTTATAGCAAGGTTCATGTGAAAGCTCCGTTTGATGTCCAGCAGAACAGTCGACATGGACGGTGACAGCATTAACAACATATACAACACATTAACAACAAGATTCATATAATTGCATACAAATTAGTTCATACACAAGTACGTAAGTTAAACAACATATATCATTAAAGCAACCAGAGCAGTCCAACTACAATAACAACATATGCATGAAAATGTGTTGGCTCTTATTATATAAAGAAGAGTAAGTTCCAATCATACAATACGTCCATGTAAACCTGCTAGCCCTATCACTAGAACATTACAGCGACATTCGCCTGCACCTCTAAAGACATGAACTAGCTTCGTGCAGTGGAGAAGCCAAGGCGCGTTACAATACTGTCCAAGCTCTTTCCAAGATAGTCTTATCAGAAGCTTGGCTGGCCAAAAGCCCATACAATGAGTTATGAGGGACTATTTATAGGCTCGTGCAGTGGAGAAGCCAAGGCACATTACAATACTGTCCAAGCTCTTTCCAAGATAGTCTTATCAGAAGCTTGGCTGACCAAAACCCCATACAATGAGTTATGAGGGACTATTTATAGCAAAGGGTGGGGTGACCCTTGACATTCCCCTTTGTGACAATTCAACTACCCTCATGACTCTTCACCTACTTTATGGCTGTTACATCCAACTATTGACACTTGACATGACTCAACAATACAATGCACATGTGCTCATGTGAGACAACATGGCTTGAGCAAGCCTTGCAAGACATCACTGACACTCGGTCCGCTATGATGAGACCAACTATTTGACTGCTTGTGATGGTGAAGGTGGTGAGCTGATGCCAAGCTTGGTTGTCCATGATGGTGTGCATGCACCTCATGATGACATCTTGCTGAAGCGAACTCTTGCTTCCGTTGCAACCGGTGCAATGATTCGCCCCCTTCATCCAACTCATCTGCTAACATGCGCATGATCTTCTTGGGTATGGTTGAACTGGCAACACATTGATGCATAGTGTCCGTGTTGATCTTCAAGTGTGTTTTGGTGGTCATCTGCATCAACTTACCGAAGTACATGTTCAGCCCCAGTTGGACTTGCTTATTGTCTTCGCCTTGGTGAGTGTGTTGAATCGGTTGGATTGCATGCATGCGCTCAACGACATGCATGCTGCTAAATCTCTTGCATGTGATCAACAACACTGCTCATCATGTCTGCTCTGTGTCAGCTATCAGTATGGATCCTTAAATTGTATGGGCACAGTTTGATCCGTGAGTGCATTTTGCACCCATTGTTGTTCTTGTTCCTGCTGCAACTCATTCATCTGTCTGTGCAGCTTCATGTTCTTCCTGAGTTGCTGCTTTAGCACATGCAACTCCTTCTTTGTTCCATCTTCTACCTTCATGCGATCTTCATGTTGCTTCGTCACTTCATAGCCAGAGTCTCCAAAGTTTCTTTCATCATCAATGGACCTACTTGAGCTTACAACCTTATTTCACCTCCATGTTGTCAACAACCCTCCTCTTGCATTCGTTGCATTTGGTATGTTGTCTTCAAAGACTGTTCATGATGTTGTTCGATGTGATGTTGTTGCTGTCATATATTGATGTCTTTGTCTACGAACAACTTGATGCCTTCGTGGGTAAGCAAGTCCATGGACATTTGATCAACTGCATCCCCAAGTGTGCTCTGAACGGTGTCTTTGTCTCTGCTCTCGTGGAAACCATTGTACCTCTACTGTTGAGAGGCAGATGAACACCTAGGATACCTGGAGACATTGCAAGCAATCTGTCAATTGAAAACCAAAATGAACATGAGAACTGACTTGCAACATACATGGGTGAATGATAATGAAGGTTGCGCAATTTCAGCCTGGAGGCCGGGAGACCGACTGCCAAGACTGCACAAGGCACAGTCCGGGCTGCTGGAAGACTGACTGACTATTGGAACTTCGCAATGCACAATCCAGTCTGGCAACAGACTACTGGGATTGTACAATGTGAAATTCTAGTTGGGAAGGACTACTGGCCCCGGGACAGATTTGCGTAATTTCTTGGGCCAAGCAGCCACTGTTCTCCAGATTCAGCAAACATATCAACATGCGTGTGGATGCAGTTTGTCGGTTGGGTGAACGTCCGTGCAAAACAACTTCATGCATGCAACAGTAGTGAGATAGCAACGAAAACTGAAACAGAGCTAGGACAAGCTAGTATACATGTAAACGACAGCAAGCGTTCAAAGAAATCAAGCAAACAATACTCATACAAGCGAAAACCCAAAAAGCGACAGATATGCAACACAAGGCATGGGAAGCAAGCTTACCCCAAAACAACTGAGCTGAATGTGTCGACTACTTCTAGATGTAATGTGGGATGTCAGAGCTGCAAGGTTGATGTGAGGAATGAGCTCTGCAGCGTCCAGTTGATGAGTTTTCATAACATCGAGATTGTGACGCGCATGCCACAAATCTAGGGAAGCGACACTTGGTGGGAGGTTTCTGAATTGCTCCTTGCATGTAACCTCCAAGTACTAAACATAGATACCTGAGACAAGGATGCCTTTGCATGCTACCTTAGCAGAAGCAGCCTATGCATGCAAGTTTGTTTTGCTCGGTCCAGGAGGGAACCGGTCAACTCAGCTGCAAATGCAAGAGGTTGTTCAACTGCTTGAAGGAAATGTGCATTTCTGGCTGGGAGCTGGGCTGGTTGCCTAGGAGATTTGCGCAATTTCTGGGCAAAGCAGCTAACCAATGCCCGTGTTTGCGCAATTTCTGGGCTAAGCAGCCCTGCTGGCGAAAATTGCGCAATTCCTACTGGAAGTTTTGACTGGCAGAATTGCGCAATCTTAGAGCCTAGCAGGCTGCTATACAGGATTGCGAAATTTCTGGAGGGAAGGCTGGTTGCCCTCCAAAAATGCGTAATTTCTGGAGGGAAGGTTGGTTGCCCTCCAAAAATGCACAATTTTCTTGGGGAAGCTTTTCAGCCTGCAGCTGGACCAAGTTCAGGTGATCAACCTGTGAGGGGAGTGCATCGGGCTGTGATTGACAGGTTTCCTTTGTGCAAGAAAAACACTGAAGCTTGTGAACTTCACAAAGCAAGGCAAGCTGTTGTGAAGGTTGGAAGGGAAACTCCAAAACGAAGCTAAGGCAAAAATTTGGAGGGTGGTTGTAGCCGCTACAACACTTACTTATATAAGTTTGTTTGTATTAAAGACTAATGACATTTCTATTCATATTTTCCTTGTTTAGGAAAGGCTTGTTGAATACTCAAGGATTATGGAAGAAGGCCTCACAAGACAAAGCATTGGAATTACAAGGTTTGTTAAGAAACAAAAGGTATGCCTTAGACTATAAGTTTTTCTCTCTTCATGATAAAGGTATATTCATTCTTGATAAACTATTCTACATTACTAACATTATTGTGTCTAGCACTGAATAACAGATACTTGATTGGGTGATTCATCATTAGATAAATCTACCCTTATGATATCTTTGATTATTCTTGTGAAACCCTAAAAAGGTTCTTTGTAAAACCCTAACTTAAGGATGTGTAGATGATAATGTGTGAAACCCTAGCCTACTTAGGGTTATTGATGAAGTCTAAAGAAGATGTTTGATGCTTTCATGACGTCATGTTTGGGGTTTTGGTATGGTTATGAAAACCCTAACTTGTTAGGGTTGAATGGTGATGTCTAAAATCCCAAACATTTGAAATATTGATAAATTAGGGTTTGTTGTTGAAACTCTAGATCCTTAAGGTTTGGTAGGGTTTATGAGCAAGACCCTTATTTGGAACTCTGGCAAGAAGATTCCAAGTATTTGTAAAACTACCTGAAGGAAAATCGAAATTTATCTGGGTAAAAGAATCAGATACTGTTAAGCAAGTGCAGGAGAGGATCATGAAACAACTAGGTTTCCCCATCAAATCACAAAATCTGATATATAAAGGCAGAGCTCTTCAAGATACAAAATATCTTTGGGAATACCACATAGAACCCCTGACAACAATCATACTTAATCTGAGAATGAGAGGGGGAGCATCTGTCAATGGCAGGAATAATAACAGATCTGAAGGGAGTGGTACAAGCGCAGGGAAAAAACCAAGTAATACCTCCTTCAAAGACATCCTACAAGGGAAAAATAAAGAAGGAACAGCACCAAATCAAACAGGGATGGATGCCAGGCCATATATTGTGGAACAGCTGGATCATACCCCAGTATACAACATAGATACACCAGAAACAGAGGATTACTGTAATATATATGAAAGGCAAGCAATAATATGCAGATTTAACAGCTTTTGGCCCAAACCAATGGATTTATTCCACTGGATCTTCACGAACTGGACCTTGCAATGCGAAATACACCTCTGCTCCAAAGGATTTTTTATAGTAAAATTCCTATCAGAAGCAGACAGGGACGCAGTAATACAGGAAGGACCTTGGTTCTGGGGATCTACTGGTCTCTTCATCACACCTTGGTTCCCTGAATTTGACGCAAATACAATGGTTGTTACCAAAATGCCAGTTTGGGTGCGACTACACAACCTCCCAATACATCTCTGGACTGATCAAGTACTAGCTGGAATTGGAAATACCATCGGACGCTTCATCAAATGGGACACACAGCGATTGGAGGAAAGAATCTACACATATGCTCGGATATGTGTGGAGGTAGACCTCAGCAAAGGTCTGCCAGACCAGATACAGCTGAAGCATAGACAGAGGAGCTGGACACAAGGATTAGACTACGAAAATACTGCCTTCAGATGCCGAATATGTAGACAAACAAGACACCTACAAAACACATGTCCAGCAGCCAAAAAAGACAATCGAAGAAGAAGAAAACAGAAAAACAAGCGAAGGGATGGCAATTTCCCCCACCTATCTCAAATGACGAGGAGGAAGAAGAGATGGAGATTACAAATCCCAATAAGCCCAGTCAGATGAACAAAGAACCAACAGCGGAAGACAAAATACCACAGGAACAAATAGAAACAACACAGGCAATTACAACAGTTACTATGGACATGGGCAGCAACAAACGACATCATATATCAGATTCGTCAGACTCTGATAAAGAATTCCCACAACTTGTGGCTGAATCTGCACTTGCTCTGATAAGTCCAACAGAGCCACAGGGGATTTGGAAAAAAGTTGAGAAGAAAAAGGGGCGAAAACTGTGATTTTCCCCCACATGTACATTAATCATATCTGCCTAACATGATAATTACTTGTATTCGTACACCCTGCGCGGTGTTGACGGATCACTGCAACTTTTAAACAGCACCATTTTTGACATCTGATTACAGCATATGCCGACAGGTATCTACAACATGTAATTTTTCAATATTAATGAAAGATTACGATTTTTCCAGTGGAAAAATTTCCACTTCTCTTTTAAAAAATCTAATATAATATTATATTATATATTTTAAATATTCTCTTCTTTGTTCTTCTTTTTTTTGTTCACTCTTTATAAGTTTTTATATAATAATAATTTTTTTAAATATATATATTATAACTTCTATATATAATTTTAATTTATATATATTATAAAATTATTAATTATAAATTATATATACTTTTTTGACACCCACTTTTCTTTTTATATGTAACGATATAAGGCTTATATAGTATCCCTTTTTATAATTATAAAAAAAATTTGGATGAGACGTACTCTTGGTACGGTCACAACCTTAGATTTGAAGGTTTGAAGGATTAAAATTATTTAGATCACACCTTTTTTCTCCAATGTTTATCAAAATATCTTTCACTTTTAAAATACCATGGGCTATTACCATGGGTTGTTTTTAAAACCTCCTGTAAAAAGTAATGTTTACCTTTCCTGTAAGAGCTTTTTCTTTAACTTTTAAAATACCATGGGCTATTACCATGGGTTGTTTTTAAAACCTAAGTTAAAATGTTCTCCATGTAAAAAGTAAAACGTATTCCTTTTGTTTTTTGTTTCTTTTTTCTTTTTTCTTTTAACTTTTTAAATAAATATAGTTGAAAAGATTCCCGCTTATCTTTATTATGCACTTTTTATCGATAATGTAAAACCTTTATATATATATATATATATTATTTCCACTTCTTTTTTTTGTTCAGAATATATTATTTCCTTTCCTCTTTTTTTTATATACCCTTCTTCTTTATTCCTTATTATTTATTTTTTTTAAATAGTAGCAAATGACCAAAGACCTAAAAATGGAGAATCTCCCAATGTGTGGCGAAACGCTTCAATTATGACAGCAACAAGGTTGATGATAGGTTGATAGCCAAAGGCCTGGTGATCAGCCAAATGTGGCTCTGATACCAAATGAAGCAAACAAAGTTCCTTCTACAGATTAATTACTCCAAAAAGACTTGGAATGTCAAGATATCCATTTAAGATATAAATATTATATTAAATAAAATGAATAAGAATGAATAATAAATTACAAATGAGAACGAGAGGCTTGCTTATATAACAAGCAAGTGTCTCTTCATGAAGAGTCATGTCCTATTAGACATGCCTCTTCAACCTAATTACTAGCTTAACTAACTATTATTTATGATGTTGAAAAGAGAATCCATACAGGCTGGTAGAATATACTGTTGGTGGAAAGCCTGTGCACTTTTATGAAACCAACGTTTCGGACTGGCTAAGTGAGTCCATCATCAGGGCAATGAGATCATTGTTTTGAGAAGAGAGTCGTGGAAATAATGGAGCTATAAATAGATGTTTGGAAGAAATTTGAGATCTGAATATTTAATCATGTCGGCTTAGGTTATTAATTGATTGATTTGCTTAATAATAATTTTCATTATTATTATTGTAATTATTTAAATTCATTTATATAGTTAATATTTTATTTTATTTATTATTATAATTATACCTATGTTTTAATTGATATATATATATGAAACCAACGTTTCGGACTGGCTAAGTGAGTCCATCATCAGGGCAATGAGATCAGTGTTTTGAGAAGAGAGTCGTGGAAATAATGGAGCTATAAATAGATGTTTGGAAGAAATTTGAGATCTGAATATTTAATCATGTCGGCTTAGGTTATTAATTATTGATTTGTTTAATAATTTATTTATTTTATTGTAATTATTTAATTCATTTTATTGTTATTATTTTATTTTTATTTATTATTATTTGTTTTAATTAAACCAATAAGTTATATTATAGTTAATAAATAAATAAAATATTAACTATATAAATGAATTTAAATAATTACAATAATAATAATGAAAATTATTATTAAGCAAATCAATTAATTAATAACCTAAGCCGACATGATTAAATATTCAGATCTCAAATTTCTTCCAAACATCTATTTATAGCTCCATTATTTCCACGACTCTCTTCTCAAAAAACTGATCTCATTGCCCTGATGATGGACTCACTTAGCCAGTCCGAAACGTTGGTTTCATAAAAGTGCACAAGTTTTCCACCAACAGTACATTATTTATGATATTTATGATTTTATCTTTTACATTATATTTATATTATTTATATATTTTATTCGTTACAAACAAGATCCTCATCATCAATATCACCCTTGCTTCTTGTTAGAAAATCGCAAAGGCAGAAAGATTTTCTTAGATTGATAATTGTGATATTCCTAAGTTCTTATTAACTTTGTTTATGTTTTTTAATCTTATTTTCATCAAGCAATCATCAAATCACAACATGAAGATTAGGGACACCAAATATAGGCACTCAGCCAAGGAATCTGCTCAGCGAAAATCTGAGTTGTTGTTGCTCCCTCTGACCGCTGGAATCACTAAATCGAGCAACTCAATTTTTCTGCAACCCTGCAACTGAAAATCGAATTCCTACCCCAACAATTCAGCTTGTCTGTCTAAGCACTACACTGCCTCTAAGAATTTCGGCCTGCTTAGGCACTCAGGCAAGGAACCTGCTCAGCGAAAATCTGAGTTGTTGTTGCTCCCTCTCACGGTTGGAATCACTAACTCGAGCAACTCAATTTTTCTGCAACCTTGCAACTGAAAATCAAATTCCTATCCCAGCAATTCGGCTTGTCTATCTAAGCACTACGCTGCCTCTAATAATTTCGGCTTGCTGCTCCCTCTAAGCAGCGAAATTCTTCCCTTCGCTTATGAGCTTCCCGGCTAATCACTCACGCTCTGATACCATATACCATGTGAAAATTTCAACTATTGCAATAACTGGAAATTATTCCCCTAATTGTTAATTTAATTTAACAATTTATTTGCGCATACAACAACAAATCATTTTCTATCGCAAATTTCACCATAAAAACACTATGGAAAATAAAATACTGGAAGTTGGGAAATTCTTGCACACACAAAAATTTAACACGGATGTTTTTGGACAATTGTCCCCAGAAAAACCCAACTTGGGAAAACCGGTGCAGTAGATGAGGATTTTATTATTATTCTTCAGCGGCAATTAGGAGTACAATAATTTAGATGCTCTACTGGCAATCTAATCAGAGGAAAAATGTTGGAAAAATTATTGTGAGAATTTTCTCTCACCCCACAACTAATTTATGTCCCCGAAATTGCCTTCCTAGCCACACGCAGATCCTTCTGCGTCAACCTCTGCGCAGTGCTTGTGCAAAACCTCTGGAAATTTCAGCCTACCTCTCACTGCCTCTCCTAGCACTGGAATACTTCCTCCAGAAATGTTGCTGACCTCCTCTACCACCTGCTACTCACCCTCTAGCTCTATCTTCTCTGTTGAGTCTCTGCTACTAAGAAAATCGAATTGTCTGGGCAACTGAGTATCTGCACTGTGGTGCATTCTCCATCACCACATTGATCACTTCTTATATCTTCCTATTGGGACTCCAACAGCCAAGATTAAATCTTAATCGATGGCTTAAATAATTTCTGGATCGATCAGTGTGAGTTTCTAGAGAATTTTCACCTTGACTTAATTAATTTTGATTAATTAACCAATTTTCCTAAGTTTAGACTTAGGAAACATTAAAAAATTGGTTAATAATCTAATTAAGTCATCTCTAGGTGAAATTTCCAGAAATGATTTTTGGGTTTTGGAGATTTAATGTATTCTAGCCTCTCCACCAAATTTTGTGGCTAGAACACATGCGATGCTATAGAAGCTAAAAACGTACGCACCCAGAGCATAGTTTTTGGACATGAAGGCACTTTGAGACACTCCTTGAGGCTTCCCCTTAAGATTTAGAGTTGATTATGATGATGGAACATCTCCTTAGCCCATTTCACACCTTTATTGTGGCATTTATTGCTAAAAAAGGAGATGACATCATGCTTTTGGAGGATATCGACCCACACATGTGGGCATTTATGGCATTATTTTATTATTTTGAGTTGTGGGGTTGACTTGTGACCCCTTGTCTTGTCAAACACTCAAAGTCGAACTTGTTTTAGGGCTTGTAGGCTTAATTGTTTATAAAAGTGAAGGAATAGACCTCACATAAATAAGGGATCCCTCCACTTCTTCTTTTCATCATCACAAATGTGAATTCAGCCTCCTTAGAGAAAGTGTGAATTGCCTTGTCTATTTCACTACTTGGTAATCCTGTAATTTTTGTGGAGCATCTTTATATTGGAGATTGATTTTTGCATTTGGAGACGTCTTTTGGTATTGAAAGAAGGCTTTCTTAGAGGAATTTGCAGGCTTATTGTTGATTTTTCAATATTTTGCAAGTGAATGAATTTAAACTAGGGTTTCTAGATTCTCCATCACTAAATGTATATTGTTTATTGGAAATCTTGGTGAAATTTTGCGTGTTAAAATTATTCTTCCTTGAAACCTATACAACTACTTAGGTGCATCTTCTATATTTAATTTCTCCCCTCACAAAAAACATAGCTAGGGTTTTGCAAGAGGAAAAATATTTTTACCCCATTACTCTAATCAATTTTCATCTTCCATTAGAAAATTGCCCTAAATATCCATTAGCCCAAGTAGGAGTAGACACTGGCCAAGGTTGTGTTGATCAAAAATTATTAAAACTAAGATATTTTCCTTTTTTTAATCTCTCCTAAGCCTTTTAAGGCAAGCTGCTTGGGCTCTTCTAGGGCCGACTTGCCATAAGAGTGAGTTTGAGTGGATGCTTGTGGATGAAATTTCAGGGTTTGCCCCCATAAACCTTTTAAATGCAAGATCTAGCATCGATTGTGGTAACACTTCCCTAAGTAGGGTTGAGGTCATCCTTTCCAAACTCCTTTGCACCATTAAAACCCTAATCCCTAGCCTAGCTTCAACTTGAAGCCTCTTTGAGGGTTTACCCTATTACTTTGTGATTTTAATCATTAAGGAAACCCTTTATTTTACTTCTACATGTCTAGATATTCCTTTAAAATTGCATAACAATAAAACCCTATCTTGTAGCACTCGTTAGCTAATCGAGGGTTAAAGTACTTGTTCCTTTATAAAGAAGATATGGGCCTATTTTAGCTTTAATGTATCTTTCCCTAGGTCATTCATATCACCTTGAGCCCTCTAATAAAATACGGCTATAGGTGAATACAGGGAAGCCACCCTTGTGAAATTTCACTAAACAACAGGAGGAAGATTGTTGAGGTGACAATTGCAATCCTTCCTCATTGTTGCCATACGGTTTAGCCCTTCCCCTCACAAGGCTTGCTAGATTTTGTGGCAAAATTTTTGGTGTCATTGCCAAGGACGAGTTGAGTCAACCTCCTCGTAATTTGAAGTGTAAGCTTCAAAAAAAATTTGGTGAGAATAATAACCTAAAGATGACAACATAGATTCTCATCTGGTGACTCCAAAATCTAACACCATTGTTTCCCCTAGTAGCTTGTCTGCAAAAGTCGTAGCACCAAGGAAGAAAAGAATTATCCGCAAGACGACTACTACTTCCACTTCTCCTATACCTTCCAAATCTCTTATGGTTAGGAGCCTCTTCAACACTTCTTCCACTCTTGACACAATGGCTAGGACATCGCTTAGTGCAACATTCAAACCATTGGTGTAAGTAGGTTCCCTGATGCTCCACCTAAATTGCCTAAACATCTTAGATCCATCTTAACTCTGAATCTACTAAGCGTCGAAAGGGATCAAATCTCTTTTCATTACAAAAGAGGTTTGCGTCTCAAGAGATTTGATCCCTCTTGTAGCTTGGTAGATTTGGAGTTAATATGGATCTAAGCTGGTTTAATTATTAATTATAAATATAATTACTAGTCTTACTTTTTTTACTTTATTTTATTTTCTTTGTATTTTTATGTAATTTGACCAAGTCAAAAATTTTAATAGGACATTACATTACAACATCTCTACTATACTAGGCTAGAGAGCGCCTCTCGGTGCAATAAGTATGAAGAATGGCTACCCAAATTCAATGGAACTGATGTTGTCACAGTTGAAAAGCATATGCATGATTTTTACTGGGTTGTGAATGGAAAATTAATAGAAGAGGAAGACATTGTCATGATGTTGTTTGCCTTGTCCTTGGAAGGAAGTGTTAGGGATTGGCACTTAGATTTACCCACAAGAAGTCTTAAAAACTGGGACCATTTCCATCAAGTATTTGATAGAAGGTGGGCCACAGTTAAAGAAGGCATGCAACTCTTAACTAAGTTCCAAGGAGCCAAAAAAATTGAAAATGAAAGTGTTAAGGAGTTTACATATCAAATTGACAAATTGCTTAATTCCCTCTCTTATATAGATTGGTTGATCAAACCATCCTTGACCAATACATAAAGGCCTTCCCTAGACATATGGCCTATACTTTAAAAGATAAGGGACCTCAAAGCCTAGAAAAAGCTAAAACCTTAGTCGTTAAAATTGAATAAGCTCATCTAAGATTGATATGCTTTCATATCCAAGGGATAAAGTTGAAGCCAAGTCAAAGCCAAGCACTCAAATTAACCCCACCCTATAAGCTTTTGCTAAAAAATTGACAAAGTCGCAAGTGAATTGATGCAAGGCATATGGCTATCATGAATAAGCTCTCAATCTTGGAAAGGGAGAGAGGATTCCAACAAAACTATCCCCTTAAGTCACAATTTAATAATGAGGGACCTTCTAAGAGGAACCCTTACAATGGCAAGAATACCTCACAACATAATGTGCCTAATACACTTGCCCAACAAATGTGGTTGGCCGAGAAGGGCTTTCCTAGTGTCAAACATGTAATGAGTTCCATAGTCAAGAGGAGTGCCCTTCTAACCAAGTGGAAGAAGAGGAAAGCCCAAAGCACCTAAATATGATTAATGACCATGCTCCTTTTACTACCTTCCTTGATTAATCATTCTCCCTTTCTCAACAACAGAATGAAGAGAACAATCAAGAACTTAGTGATGATCACGATGAGCTAATAAATGATGTTGAAGAAGGAGGTAAGCTCAAAGGGTTGCATTACTCTAGGAAGAATAGTGAGCCAAATCACCCTCAAGAAAGTAGCAGCAAAAGCAATATCCCTTCAGAGACAAGACAGTCGGGTCACATATACCCCCTAAAAACATCCAAAATCCAAATACATCTAACTCCAACAACAGAGTGTCTTTGGATGTAGACTTAAGAAGTGTCTTGTCAAAAGTAAATGTGCTTGTACCACTCCTAGAGTTGGCTAAACTTGAACCCCAAAGAGGGCAAGTTAGAAAGATCCTTAACCTTGAGAAGTATAAGGACCCTCCTATTTTACTACAAAAGATGTATGATGATTAAAGAAGCGGATGGCATGCACCATTCCTATTATCCTTAGTGGTCAATAACCTCATATTGCACAACTATATGCTTGACTCATGTGCCTCTATAAATGTCACGCCTTATAGCGTCATGAACCAGTTGGAAATGCAAATTACCAGGCCATATAGGAAGGGTTTTAATTCAAAGTTTATCCTTATGCATGGTTTGATAATATGTCAAGGTCTTATTAGCCGCTAACAAAGACATTTTTGTGCTAATGGATATTGTAGTCATTTATGTTCTAGATGCATGGGGCATGCTTTTGTCTAGAAAGTGGTGTGCCTCTATAGGTAGGCAACTACAAATGGATTTGCAATGTGCTATCATACCCATTATTGATGGGAAACCATTTATCTTGTATGCAAAGCCACACATGCCTAAACATGTTGAAGATATAGAACCTTTCATATTCCTCAAGCATCCTGGTAAAGCCAAACTTTACACATCTCCTTCAAACCTGCAAGTGGAATGGAAACACTTTGAACCAAAATTTCTTGAAAGACCTAAACAGAGTAAGTTGATGTCAAGAAATGTCTGTCAAATCAAAACAGTGCCTATGACTAAAGGCAAGAAACAGACATATCAAAACACCAAAAAGAAACAATGGGTTCAAAAACAAGGCAAGGATTTCCAAATTGAGGACCTAGCCCTTATTGAACACAACCCATGTCCTTTTAGGGTCCACGACAAAGTAAGGGTAGGTTACTTTTACATTGCAAACCTTGACGATGAACCTTTGTCCTCCCTGTGGAAGGCAAGTGCCTCGCTTCGTTTAGTGGAACCTAATGCATTTACATCTAGATACTTGCATTGCATTTGTGTGTTTGCATTATTGTGTGTGCATCCTATTTTATTCATTATTCACATTAGTGTGTAAGCATAGTAAATTATAATGTATTTAGCTAACTTTTTTATATATATGTTGATTTGGGGTAGCATCGGATGTGCTCTAGCCACGAAAATTGGTGGAGAAGCTAAAACACATGAAATCTCCAAGACCCAGAAATGGTTTGGGCAGAATCTAACCAGTTTGGGAGATATTAAAACAATTAATATTTTTAATGGAGTCCCTAAGTCTAAACTTAGGGAAAATAAAATATTAATGTGAATTAATATAAAACGAAAATAAAATATTAATGTAAATTAATATAAAACTGAGTTAAAATGGTCCAAAAGTCATGGATCAAGCCAGATCTAATCTTAGTCGTTGATTAGGAACTTAATCTCGGCCGTTCAATTGTCAACAAGAGAAGTATAAGAGGAGGCTTGAGGGTCACTTGGAGAAGGAGTGATCAGAGTTGCAGCTGAGGGGTAGTGAATGCAGTAACCGAGAGGCAGAGATAGTACCAGGAGCATCAGCGCAAAAGCCGAGAGAGGGTTGACGCAGAGCCAGCTAGAGGCCACGCAAAAGCAGCCAGAGGCCACGCATAGGCAACCAAGAGCTGCGCAGAGCCTGAGCAGGGCTAGCGTGGGAGACACAGAGGCTCCAGAGGCTGACGCAGAGCCCAAAGAGGCTGACGTTGGGCAGACGTTGGGCAGACGTTGGCTGACGTAGACCCTAGAGGTTAACACTAGGAGATTTCGTGGGGCAGATTGGGGCTGATATCTGTCTCCGACTAAGAGATACTACTACCAAGGGCATTCTCTATTGGGTGAGTCATTCCTGGCACCTAGATTCTATTCTGAAACTACTTAATAATAAAACCCTCAGATAGTTGCACCGGTTTTCCCGCATTGGGTTTTTCCAGGGACATTAGTCCAAAAATAACGGTGTCACTTGTGTTCTTGTTTTTCATTCAATTGATGATTTGTATGTGTTGAGGTTGTACTTGTATTTATTTTCAGCATTTACATGGTAAATAACTTGTTAATTAACAAAACAAGAAGGAAGAAATAAATCAGAAAGTACAGGAAGGATTTCTAACAGTTAGACTTAGAAATTCCAATATGGTATCAGAGTGTGGTTGCAGATCACGAGATAACTGAGGGCATCAGTCGAGCAGAGCAGCGGCAGAAACAACTGTCCCGAATGACATAAGTTGTTCCTAGCGGAAAAGCAGCAAAGAAGGGGTGACGCAGTGCCTGCGTCATCAGTTCGAGCCAGGAAAAGGATCACTGCAGTGGCAGAGAGGAGCAGATCTGACCTATGCAGTGCCCGATCATCTTTCTCAGTCAGAGAGGATTGACGCCATGGCCAGGTGGTGCAGAGTTTGCTGGTGTCGGGATTGCGCATAGCCTACAGGCTCTAACCTTCAGTTTGTTGGGGCATAGGAGGTTGTGGGTAAGTTGCGGAGTGAATCTAGTGGGGTACTGTGGTCAGAACAGTACCTAACAGGGCAAGACCGAGGAGGGAGTTGCTACCCAGGATTTCTAGCCAAGAAATCTGGATCAATGGTGCAGCTGCAGTAACGATCAGAGTGGGGGCATCTCAACATTGGCAAAGGGGTTTCCAGGAGGGAAATCGAGGCTTAGAGGGAGGCACACCGAGAACTTCCAGAGGAAAATAGAGAGAGTCGAAAGAGGAGCAGCGAAATGGCAGTGAATGGGGTAAGAGATCAGGACAGACTGGACGGAGCCTCAAACTTCGTAGTTCGGAAGGCCAGGATCTTGTCCTTTCTAGACAGGGATCGTCTCAAGCACTTCGCCTTGAACACAATAGTGATCCCAGTTGACCCGGCTAAGAACGAAAAGTACGAAGAGGCAATGGCGAGGGCCAAGAGCATCATCCTGACGGAGTCAAGGACCATGTAGTACCACATATTGCCGAAAAGGACACGGCAAATGCGATGTGGGGGGGCCCTGACGAAATTGTATCAACATACTTTCGTGCAGAGGAAGATGCTACTAAAAAATCAACTGCAATCATACCAGATGCAAAAGGGAGAATAGATAGACACCTTCCTCGATCAATTGAAGGAGGTCCGGGATCAGCTTACTTCCATAGGGGCCACGCCGAATGAGGAGATGTTGGTAAGGACCACATTGAATGCAATCTCAGAGGATGGGGAGGTATTTGTCCAGAGCATACTGGGCAGGTCGACCCTTCCAGATTGGGAGGAACTGTGGGCGGCTCTTCGTCAAGAAGAGATCAGAAGGCTAACCAAGGTGGGAAGCAGCAGCAAGGGGTTCGGAATCAAGCAGGAAGAGGAGGATGTTGCTCTAGCATCTGAGGGAAAGCAGGAAAAACGGAAGAAGAAGGACCTCTCCAAGGTCAAATGCTTCCACTGTGGGGAACTGGGTCACTATGCGAGCCAGTGTCCGAGGAAGAAGAACAAGGGAGAGGCTTCTGAGACCAAGGCTATGCCAGCAAGGGCAAAGAAAGAAGTGGAAACAGATGATGACTGTGCCATGAGTGCTCATGTGCCACTTGAGAGGAAGTGGGGAGACATCGAGTTGTAGTTAGACGGACTACAGGCGATGAGGGGCAAGATCCTTGAGGTACCCAACCTCTTGGATTATACCTTGCTACGGGAGCCCCAAAGAGGAGTAGCAACACTGGCGAATGTCAGTAGAGACGGATGCGGATGGAGCGACAGAGAGTGCTACAGTGCAGGAGTCCCGAGACAACACGAGGCTAGAAGGATGCAATAGTGCGGGAGGCACGGGAGTGTTGCACCACTGCAGGATGGCACAGAGAGGTGTGCAACGATGCGAGATGCAAGGAGATGTTGCAGCAGCGCAAAGGTCAATAGAGGGAGCACTTGTCAGTGACAGAGGGAGCTTCAGCATCAGGAGGGTTTCTAGCCTGACAGAGATGTCAGAGTTGGGAGATCAGTTACTTACTTCTCAGTAACTGATTTGCAGTGGAGCAGTTAACAATGGCAGTGTTATGGGCAGCACGATGCAACATGATGAGAGGGGTTGCAGTGCAGATGCAGCAGTGGCAGTGGCAGGGCCATAGGCAGCAGCACGGATGCAGAGGGAGTTGTCGTACATATGCAGCGGTGGCGGTGGCAGGGCCATGGGTAGCAGTACATGATGTAGCGATGGCAGTGACAGGGCCATGGGTAGCAGTACATGATGCAGCAGTGCAGAGGATGTTGGGCAGAAGGCCCAGCATCAGCACAGGGACCGATGCAGGATGATCAGGGTGATGCTCAGTGAGGAGTATTACTAGAGCACAGTCCTCGCTAAGAGGGAGTGTTGATTTGGGGCAGCATCGGATGTGCTCTAGCCACGAAAATTGGTGGAGAGGCTAAAACACCTGAGATCTCCAAGACCCATAAATGGTTTGGGCGGAATCTAACCAGTTTGGGAGATATTAAAATAATTAATATTTTTAATGGAATCCCTGAGTCTAAACTTAGGGAAAATAAAATATTAATGTGAATTGATATAAAACTGAGTTAGAATGGTCCAAAAGTCATGGATCAAGCCAGATCTAATCTTAGCCATTGATTAGGGACTTAATCTCGACCGTTGAATTGTCAACAAGAAAAGTATAAGAGGAGGCTTGAGGTTCACTTGGAGAACACACCGAGTTGATCAAGAATTCGATTTTCTAGGGCAGGGCTTCCTGAGGAAATTGAAGGAGTGATCAGAGTTGCAGCTGAGGGGCAGTGAATGTTGTAGCAGAGAGGCAGAGATAGTACCAGGAACACTAGCGCAGAAGCCAGGAGAGGGTTGACGCAAAGCCAGCTAGAGGCCACGCAGAAGTAGCCAGAGGCCACGCAGAAGTAGCCAGAGGCCACGCAACGGCAACCAGAGGCCACGCAGAGGCATCCAGAGCTGGGCAGAGCCTGAGGAGGGCCAGTGTGGGAGATGCAGAGGCTCCAAAGGCTGACGCAGAGCCCAGAGAGGCCGACGTTGGGCCAGAGAGGCTGACGCAAACCCTAGAGGTTGACACTGGGAGATTTCGTGGGGCTGATTGGGGTTGATATCTGTCTCTGATTGAGAGGTACTACTGCCGAGGGTATTCTCTGTTGGGTGAGCCATTCCTGGCACCCAAATTCTATTCTAAAACTGCTTAATAATAAAACCCTTAGATAGCTGCACCAGTTTTCCTACGTTGGGTTTTTCCGGGGACATTAGTCCAAAAATAACGATGTCACTTGTGTGCTTGTTTTTCCTTCAGTTGATGATCTGTATGTGTTGACACTGTACTTGTATTTATTTTCAGTATTTACATGGTAAATAACTTGTTAATTAATAGAACAAGTAGGAAGAAATAAATCAAAAAGAACAGGAAGGATTTCTAATAGTTAGACTTAGAAATTCTAACAACTATAATTGCAAAGGTGACAATCAACACCCTACTTGCTATCAACAAGTTGTTTTGAATGTACAAGTAACAGGTCTACAAGCCCATGGATGGTTGAGGTTCTCATGCACTCCCTATTCAAGCATATGGATCATGCACTCTACAATGAGCACATGTCCCTGAGTTGGAGCCAAATGTTACCCACCAAAATGTGGGTAACCCCATGGGAGAAAAAAATTCTCCTTTTGAATCCAGCCAGCCAACAACCCTACAATGCTCAATACATGATATTATGCCATGATCCTCCACCATTTGCACCTGTCAGACACCTCTCACCATCTGGCATTCTTCTTCAAGTAAGGTGAGTACTTTAACAATTGTACAATCATGTGCAATCATTCAACTGGTTCCATGACCATGGCACCTTGCCCCAAAGTCCTCCCCCTCCCTTGTCACTATTATCACAAGCACCAATGGATTGAAAGGTTAACATAGGACCTGTCACTTCTCCTTAAGGGTTGGAAAAAACCAATAGAGTTGACCATCTAGCCATCCTTAACATAAGTAGGGAACACTTTTATGGGACTTGGTCTAGTTAGGTATTTGAAGGTGATATCAGTTTGAAGTGTTATTGCTCCCTTATCAATTAAGCCACTATGATGCATCTATGGTCATTGTCCCTAAATATTGGTGAATTTCAGTTGATCTTGAGATGGTTTTGATAGGTGGTTCTTCACATGGCAGCAATGGTGACTTTCACTCGATCTTGAGATGGTTTTGCTAGGTGATTCTTCACATAGCAGCAAAGACCTTTAAGGGCACATTACATCACTCCACTACACAACATGCCCGAGCCATTTTGCACCTTCCAAAGAGCAGTGATGACCTTGTGGATGCACCATTGCCACTACACAGCAGAGCGTTGGGCACTTTGATGGTTCCATATGTGATTGACACCCTAAAGTACCCCTCGATGTTGAAACGTTGAGCTCCTCATACTTAGTGTTGGATTTACCTGATATTGTATCCAACAAACCCAGGACACCCCCGAGCTCGCTTTGAAACGATTTGATGTGCGTTGCTTGTTCCATAGTCTTGATGATGATACTCATCCCCAGGATGACAAGGGAATACTTGTACTCATTCTTGGAGCCCCAACACTAGAGAGAGAGAGAGAGAAACCTCACCCATCTAGCCCTTGAGAGGGTGACATAGGGCACCCAGAGCATTGTTTTTGGACATAGAGGCACTTTGAAACACTTCTTGAAGCTTCCCCTTAAGATTTGGGGTTGATTATGATGATGGGACATCTCCTTAGCCCATTCCACACCTTGTTGTGGCATTTATTACTCAAAAAGGAGACAACATCATGCTTTCAGAGAATATTTATGGCACTATTTATTACTTTGAGCCATGGGATTGGCTTGTAACCCCTTGACTTATCAAACACTCAAATTCAAACTTGTTTTAGGGCTTGTAGGCTTAATTATTTGTAAAAGTGAAGGGATAGACCTCATATAAATAGAGGATCCCTCCACTTCTTTTCATCATCACACATGTGAATCCACTTCCTTAGCGAATCTCCTTGTTTATTTCGCTTCTTGGTAAAAATGTGATTTTTGTGGAGCATCTTTATATTAGAGATTGATTTTTGTATTAGAGACGGATTTTTGGGATTGAAGGAAATCTTTCTTAGAAGAATTTGTGAGCTTATTGCTAATTTTTTACTATTTTGCATGTGAATGAATTTATGCTAGGGTTTCTAAATTCTCCATGACTAAATGCTCATTGTTTATTGGAAATCTTGGTGAAATTTTGCATTTTAAAATTATTCTTTCTTGAAACCTATAGAAGAACTCCTAGGGTGCATCTTCTATATTTAATTTCTCCCCACACAAAAGAGATAGCTAGGGTTTTGCAAGAGGAGAATTATTTTCCCCCCATTACTCTAGTCAATTTTCATCTTCTGTTAAAAAATTCCCTAGAACTCCATTAGCCCAAGTAGGAGCACGCACTAGTTAAGGTTGTGTTGATCAAAAATTAACTTAAAATTTTTCCTTTTTTATCTCTCTTAGCCTTTTTAAGGCAAATTGTCAGGGCTCTTCTAGGGTCGATTTGTCATAAGGGTGAGTTTGAGTGGGATGCATGTGGGTTTGCCTCCATAAAAAATTTAATCACAAAATTTAGCAGTAAGTGTGGTAAAACCTCCCTAAGTAGGGATGGCATCATCCTTCATAAACTCCTTTGTGCCATTAAAACCCTAATCCCTAGCCTAGCTTCAACATGAAGCCTATTCGAGGGTTTCCCTTATTACTTTGTTGATTTTAATCATTACAGAAACCCTTTCTTTGACTTCTACATGTCTAGATACCCTTTATCATTACATGTTATGTAACCAACTCACAAAATAGAAGAAAAGATAGATCAACAACTTCAAAATAAGCCTCTTCGAGGAGGCAACCTCATTTACATTACACAAATGAATAATTCTTGGATGATACCAATGACAATACCTCCTTTCTATATATAGGAGTCTAAATGGTCCCAATATAATCAGAGCCTACATAACAATAATATTGTAGGGGCATAACAATAACAATAGTGGGCTTCCATAGGGCACAATAATAACAACATGGGGACTACATGGACACAACAATACTATAAGGGGGTTGCACTAATAACAATAAGGGGCTACACTAGTAGTATAAGGACCTAACATGCCCATCTCCTTCAAAAAGTGTTGTCCTCAACGCTTGAGTAGTTCTGGATGCTTCTGTATAAAATTCTCGCCCTCCCATGTGGAATGTTCAGTGGGTAAGTTCTTCCACTTGATAAGATACTTTAAAATTGATCGATTTCATAGTTGTCGAGTTCTTGTTTCCGTGATTACTTCAAGTTTAAATATGATTTTTCCTTCTTTGTCAAGTTCCGGCAATATTGTTTGAACTGGAACCTTGTCACCTATAACCTTCTTTAAGCATGAAACATGGAAAACTGGGAGCACTCGGGAAGATGCAGGAAGCTCCAATTTGTATGCCATAGTACCAATCTTTTGCAACACTTTATAAGGACCATAGTACTTTGGTGATAATTTATTATCCTTCTTAGCTTGCTTGAGGGACAATTGTCTGTATGGTTGTAGTCGTAAAAGTACCCAGTCACCTATGTCAAAACTTCTTTCGCTGCGATGTTGATCTACCTGTTGTTTCATTCGATTCTGCGTGAAAGTGGCGTTATCCTTTTTCTTCTTGATATGTCCTTCTAGCTTGAAAGTTTGAGGAGTGGTAATTCAAGCCAATGCATTACAAAATATGGTCAGATTCATTTCTTATTTCTCTGGGGTTGGTTCCTAGTGTATATCCTCTTCTTTTGACGTTTCTTGATCCTTTTCTTCCTCCTCTTCACAATCAATGTAAAATAATTTCTTCTCAGCACACTTATGACCTTTAGTGTATTTGCTATCACAACTGTAACAAAGGCCATTTTCTCCTTTTTCTTCCAATTGTTGTGGAAGGCTAGGAGCAACAACACTTCCATCTTTATGATTGTGAGTGGTAGCATTTCTTGTTGCCATACTTTTGCTTTTAATTTTTCTTGCCAACCCGAATGCCTTCTCCAATGAATCAAGTTCCCAAAGATGAACCTCATGTGGAATGTTATCCTTTAAAGTCCCTACGAAGACATCAATCATCTGCTTCTCTGGAATATCATTTACCCTTATATTCAATTTTTGGAAGTCATCAATGTGCTCTGCCATTGAACCCTTTTGTTTGAGATTTATCAATTGGCTAAAGAAGGTGTTGCTCTTTGTATCCCCATAATGTGCTATCATTTCTTCCGTGAAAATTGACCAGGTGACAACTGGTTTATGAGAACAAAGCCCTTTATACCATAAAAATTGATTTGGTTATAAATATAAAGATGCAATACGTACTTTTTGTAACAATTGCACATCGTGTAGATCAAAATATTTCTCCATCTGTAGTATCCATGTTATGGGATCCTTGCCATCAAACTTCCTCATATCGATCTTTGGAATATGGTGGGTCTTCAATCCAATGTTAGATTCTATGAAATCGTGATTAACATTTTTTCCATCATGAGTTTCCTCTACTACCTTTTTGTCATTAGGAGGCCTTTCTTGTAGCAGCTTTGTCCCACCTTCCTTCAAACCTTCCATGTCTTTCTTCAAATCTTCCATGCCTTCAAACCTGCTTCCCTATCATCAATATTAGCTTCCACGGCACATATAAAACTATTTATCTTAGCTCCGATTGCATTCTTCAAATCATCCATCCAATGTTGCTTACTAGGTGTTTCTATTTTCTTGATTCGAGTCATTCTTTTTCTTGCTTTTAGCAGCTCGATGTTGAATCTGTTGTATCTCTGAAATTTCGGATCTCCAAGGTTTGAAATTGCGACCTGCAGTAGCCCTCTGCGTCCTCTTTCCAATGCCACCAGTCTAATCGAAATTGGATTCTCCAATAAAGAGTTATGCCCAATTTCCCAAGATGGCCTGATTATATACCTTTCAGTAGAGGGAACTTGTATGAAGTGCCACGTGTCACTGTTTCGACCTTCGAACCTGAAAACAATACACAAAAAATACAATCTGTCCTCTTTCTGTAACTTTTTACGAAATTTCAATATGATGTTTAGAGAGAAAGTTATGATGATTTTCCCAAGGTCACCTGTTTGGAATGTAATTCAGAAATCTGCAAAAACCCTAAATGTCTTGGACCGTATCTCTAAAAATATAGCGAAACAAGATCTGAAATTCGAGTCTGAGCTTCACAAAGATTTCGGCTCAAATGAGTTTTAATTTCAGAGACTAAACCTTTGTAGAAAAAAAATTATAGCGAAAATGCCATGATTACCAATTTGAGATGGAATTCTGGAACTTGCAAAACCCCTAACTTCCTCAAATCATATCTCCGACAAGACCAGAAATTCAGACCCAAGGTTCAAAATGATTTCGGCTCAAATGGGTTTTTTTAAGCTTTTGAAACTTCGTAGAGAAAAAGTTCTAGCGAAAAAGTCATGATGGCCTGTTTGGAGCAGCAAAACACTAAAATCCAAAGCTCTGATACCAAATGTTATGTAACCAGCTCACAAAATAGAAGAAAATAGATCAACAACTTCAAAATAAGCCTCTCCGAGGGGGCAACCTCCTTTACATTACACAAATGAATAATTCTTGGATGATACAAATGACAATACCTCCTTTCTATATATAGGAATCTAAGTGGTCCCAATATAATCAGAGCCTATATAACAATAATATTGTAGGGGCACAACAATAACAATAGTGGGCTTCTATGGGGCACAATAATAACAACATGGGGACTACATGGGCACAACAATACCATAAGGGGGTTGCACTAAAAACAATAAGGGGCTACACTATTAGTATAGGGACCTAACATTACATATCAATAAACCCTAGCTTGTAGCAGTCCTTAGCTAATCTAGGGTTTGAATACTTACTCCTTTATAAAGCATATTTTGACCTATTTTGACTTATATCTTTCCTTGGACCATTCGTATCACCTTGAGCCCTCTAAATAGAATACCCTTATAGGTGAATACAAGGAAGCCTCCCTTGTGGTGAAATTCCACTAAATAGCAGGACGAAGATTGTTGAGGTGATAGTGACAATCCTTCCTCATTGTTGCCATAGGGTCTAGCAACAACAGAGACATCAGTCAACACCACCATATATTGATGAAACTACTTAATCTAGGATTTATAATATGGTAGAAAAAGCTCAACATGCCTAACCAATTATTTTCGTATGAGTGAAGGGTATATTTTTGCTAGGGCCCTGATAGAGTTTACCATCAACATCAAGGTACATAAAGGGCTTGGTGCTCTTGATTAAATGCCCCATAGCATCATACATGATGGAATCCAATGATCGATTTTTCTTCAAACCAAAAAAAAAATGTTGCAATCCTACCAATCTTGAAATCCTAAAAATTGTTAATGTTGAATTTTGAATGGGATTGTGAAATCTTACTTCTCCATATGAACTCCAATGAGGTTGGAACAAATCTCAAGCTTCTTGAAATAATTAACGATAATGTTTAAAATTTAAGTAAAATGTAAGGAAAGATTACCTTTTACTTTAAGTAATTTAAGATTACTATTAATTCCTGACATTAGTAGGGTTTAAGACTTAAGTTTTTTAATAAAAAAATTGAATTTTGATTGTTGAGTCAGCTATACTAGGGTCTAATAGCTACTTAGCCAAGTAGGGTCAATTTGGTACGAAACCAACCTAGTCAAACTTTGACTCCACTAGTTCAATACCAAAATGGCCCTCCAAACCGATTCATTAGCCAAGTTCAATAAGAGTGGTGGTCAAGTTGACCAAGTCCAAGTAAACTCGATCCGAGTTTGAAAACACTAGACATAGGAGTTCAATAGAGAAACTAGTACTTCCTAAACCATTAGAAATAAGTACAGTAATTGAGATCTTAAAACCCAACATCCTTGACTGAATTCCCAATTAAATTGTGGATAAATTCGTTTTTCAATTTTGATTCTAAGAAAAGGTCCTATAGACCAGGTTGGTCTCAAAGACCATCAAAAGCTAAAAATAAACACATATACATATACAAGCTAGAAAAAGAAGAAACCACGTGACCTTCAAAACAAAATCGGATGTTGGATACAACCCCAAACCACCTGGGAAGAAAGAAACCCTACAATCTGTATAACTCAAGCCATAGATGATGAAATGTACTTCTTCCTAGACTGTATAACCTATTAACCCACTGGAATAAATACAAATTCCGAGATCTTCAAAACCCAACATCCTTGATTAAGTTCCCAATTAAATTCTGATTAAATCTATTCTCCAAATTTGTTTCCAAGATGAGATCCTATCAACCAAGTTGATCCCAAAGAACATTAAACACATACATAAGGAAGATCAACGTTGAAAAGTTCAGGACAAATTCACATGACCTTCCCAGCCAAACAAAATGGTGGACACAATCCAAAACCATATGGGAAGAAAGAACTTGTGCAAAATGTATAACCCAAGCCATAAAGGATGAAAAGAACCTCCTCCTAGACTTTGCAACCTGTTAACCCATTACAAATAAACAAAAAAACCAAGATCTTAGAAACCACACATCCTTGATCAAATTCTCGATTAAAATAGCTCAGTTAACTAGCTCGAGTGGTTGAATGCCTCAATATTCATGGGGGGCATCTTGAAGCCGATTCACTGAGCTGGATGCCTCTACCATGTGCCTCACTTGATGTTCCTGCCGGATTAGACACAGTAATCAGTACCAACAGGTTTGGACTGGAGGCAATCTATGTATACAGGGAACTGCCAGAGATTTTCTTATAGACCAAGTTGGTCGAATATATTTCGTCATAGAAAACTGAAAGCAACTTGCTAAAAACATTGTCATATGCCTCGCTAGACCATTACTGTCTGCGTAGATACTTAAATTAAAAATTGTATCCGGGGCCTACTGCCTGCCTAGGTTACCCACTTTAGGTTTATACTCATCTCTGGCCCTCACTCTTATACACTTTCACTCTATATTCTAATGTTAAGTATTGCCTTAAACAAACATGAGACCCCGGGAATCGAAATCGAACCGCTGGTAGGCACTTGCCTCCCACGGGCCATTAGGACAAAGGCAGCAACTTACGATGACAAATAGATTTCCAAACTAGAACATACACTAGATAAATTGATCCATCGTTTGAACAGAATAACATTCAAATAAAATTTCGGTTCCGCTATGGATAATAACTACTCAAATTAACTGCAAAACCCTGAACTTCACAGAGTACTAGCGCTAACCATGAGAGAATATTACGACTTACGATGAGATGCCAATGAATCCGCAGATGGAAGACGATATAGCGTTCCAGTGTAGGCGGACATACAAGAAGCAGAAGAGGCCATTCCGCGTCCTGCAACAAAACGGACACCGAGCAGAAGAAGATAGACTTCCACCCTTCCTAGTGATTGGACTACACTTTATTACCTCGTGTGTTATTCAATTTCATTTGCTTCCGCGTTTCCAATTAATTTTTTTATTTGTGTGCGTTTCACTGCTCTCCGTGTGGCTGTTTATTCTGGTTTTGACAAAGTGGAGAGCAACTCCAACAAATCGGCTCATTTCATTTAATTTTGTCAATCATTTCAATGGCTTTCTTGATAGATATGAAATATAGCATAGAAACGTCGGCTCCGCACTCTTTACTAAGCATATATTATTATAGGTTTTGTCATTGTTGTTATAATGTGAGTGTATTGTTGTTATAATGTGAGTGTGATTGTGTAGGGTAGATTGATAAAATCAAAGTTAAAGTCAAATTTGTTAAGTAAAGGTAGATTGAGTGGTTGATGTGGGTTGTTAACTCCATCATTATCTTGGTTTGATTTCTTGAAATGATATGTTAAGTGTATTGCGATGAGATTAGAGGAAAATGTGATCTCAAAGAGTCATTTTCTTGAAATGACATGTTAAGCCTATAGTGATGAGATTAGAGGAATAGGTGACCCCATGGAGTTTACTCCGTTCGTGGTCAATACGGGACATCTCAATTCTTGCTAAGTCATATATTCTTGGTATATTTGGTAGCCTTGCCCAGATTACTCAAGGAGTTGTTGATTCACCATGGTACAAAAAAAAAATCAAAGTTAAACTTTAAATCATTAATGATTTAAAGTTAAAATATTAACCAATTTGTTAGTAAAATTAGTTATGATTTAAAAATAAAATATTAACTAATTTGTTGGAAAAAATAAACATTTGTTAGCGTTTTTTAAGAGTTAAATATTAAAGGAGATGAAAATAGTTAAGTGTTACGAAGGAATAATTGTTCTTTCCATCTGAGTTTTATTGTTGTCAAGAACATGTTGATACAACCATGAGCCTTGAAGAATTTCTCAGTATATATATTCTAAAGCAAATTGCAAATCAAAATCCATTACATTTGGGAGGATATCTTAGTGGCCAAAACCTAGGATTATTGCTAGGTGACTTTCACAAGTTGCAAAAGCACCTGAGACCAATAATTGTGGTCTTATTTGAATTGCCCCAAGGGCACTTCACTATAACTATTTCTTTGTTACCTGAACAAGAGAAAAAAACCAAAACAATCTTCAGACTAACTTCCTGTGCACACTTTGCGGTGAATACAACCATTACTTGCACTAATGCCCCTAGATAATTGATAATAAGGGGATGAACGAAATTCTAGTTCAAACTAGTGATAATTCCCTCCAAGAGAATAACATCGTTCAACTCCAACATCCTTGATGAAATTGCTTGTACATTTACATAGTTCAAATATGGAGTGAATAGATTTTTTGTTACAATGATGATGATTGATTTGGATTGGATCACCATATGGTTTGTTATCTATCTTGGTACTTTATAGGTGGAAAAGTTGGAGGAATTAGCTTGTAGGGTCCATTTTAGTGGTAGGCCCCAGTTTGGGAATTGGGGTATGGAACCTTCTAAGGTCATTTTGAAGCATCAAATGGCATTAATGGAGGATTGTAATGTCCAAAACTTATGCCCATGCCTTTGATGTTGATCTACACATCATCATCTTTCCAATAACGCAAAAATCACCTCAATAAAAGTTCATATGTGCAAATTATGAATTGACCTACCTTGTTAATTGTAATGGTACAAGTGGGTGTCATATTAACCCCTATTATGCACAAATGTTGGGGTAACCACATGTTGACTTTCAAGAAAAAATCTAAAATTTCCAAAACCTTATCATTGATTAAGTGTTGAGGAAATTAAAACCCTAGCCTTAAATAGCTATTAGGCTATGTTAAATACTAAACCGCTAGGAAAAGAATGGGTTCCATTCTTTAGCATTATACTTGTTCCGTAGTGGAACAAAGCATGGACCAAGGAAATGTTAATGTATAATTTCTCTAGTTTCCAAATGCTAACCATTCTGTAATTTGGGTCTAGACATGATCTTTAACCTATTATTGTAGCGATACGAGGTTTGCATTTGCTTGGATAAGCCTACAAAAGCAATCTTTTGATGCTTTCCATTGCTAGAGAGGTTTGTTGGGAAGGAAAGTTTATCATTTTTATCATGTCCTATATAAGGTATTAAGGATGTGATAATGGACTCATCTATGGCTCTTTGAAAATTCAATTCAAGATGTCTTATCATGGTGAGACAAAGAAATGGCATGCATTTCCTACATATGCCTACAAAACCCAAATTTGACACATGTCAAGCGATGACTAGGACATTTAGGAAACAATTATTTCAATAATATTGTTTTGTTCTTGGTGACAGGAACAAGGAATAAGGAAATGTTATTGCTAGTCCAATCCTTCATTAAGTTAAGGATGTAAACAAGTTGCATGTATATGTCATGAGCACCCAAGAGTAAATATCATTAATAAATATGTAAGCTCCTAGATATTCTAATTCTTATGCGTGTTTTAGTTTCAGTTATGATTAGTATTTGTTTTTTAGGTTTCAACTAATAAGTGCAAGAGCCTAGTTGCTAGGAACAATATGTCAGTCTAGTTCAGCAATAATTTCACCATCTTTCATGAATCTAAACAGTTTGGATTTATACCAATGTAGCTAGAGGGTAAAAATGGCGTTCTTATGCTATTTTGTTGCTCGTAGTTTGGTACTTTAGTAGTGACAAGGATGCATGTAAAAAAATGGAACACATTGCCCTAATGGTTTGTGTTTACAACCATCGCTACAAAGACTAGTTTAGAAAAGGAAATGTATTTACTATATAGTAGATAAAATGTTAATGTACAATTATTTGGATTCATCATGGTAATCATTCTATAAATTTGGGTCTAGGCATGATCGTTTTCATGTTACATTGTTTTTTTGTTACTACTATGAGATTGAGCATGCATTTACTTGTAGAGCCTACAAAACCAAACCACTTATTAGACTTTGACTAAATCAACATAATGCCCATAACTACCTTAATGGAAGAAAATTGTTTGGCATCTAGCTAAGCATTTACCAATTAGCATCACGATAAAAATTGCCCCTATACATGTATGGACCCATGATAATATAACAACTATAAACTTATTAATCTAGGAGAAAAACAAAGAAAAAACAAACCCTATGAAGATATGTATAAGGAGGATAAAGGAGAACTCATCATCTTGTGTTATAGTCATCGTCGAAAGACCTACTTATGAATCCACTCCCTTTTGGAAAAGACATTTATGATTGAGTTGTTCTCTCAAAGCATATGTGTTATCACATAAAAATACTCACAACATAACATAAGTGATTGCCAAAAAGGCCATTGACATAATATGGCAAAGGCTAACCATGGCAATCAAATCAGCAACTCAAATGCATTGAAAAAACTATATAAAAGTGGGTTTTAATCCATCTACACAAACTTGCAATAAGGCTTCTGTGCTATCCACACAATTGTTTCTTCAATAATTGTGTGGATATGTAAAAGAAGAAACCTCGCCAACTTTTGGTGCTAAAATACCGACATCCCATCAAAAGTCAACGTCAAGCTTAACAAGATCAATGATGAATGGTCCTTTGGTAACCCAAAGGTCCCTTCGATCATGGGAATTCTCAATTGCTTTAAGCTCCATTCACACTTGGACTAACTTTGATGGAGCTGAAAAGAATCTATAATTACCATGCCACAACCAAGCATTTCACATGAGAATTAAGTGTAGTGTTGTACTGCTTAATTTTTGTTAAGAGTTCCCACAACTCTTACGGAATTGCATGTGTTAACATCACCATTTAACAAGTTTTCCATGATTGAAAGAGCTTGCAAACTTCTTGAATTTGAGAGACATCCAACAAAGGGAAACAAGAAGGAACTTCTTCGAGGGGATTAGAGTGGGCTCACATTCCTTAATCCAATCCTCTTTTGTGTCTTATTCAATAACTAACAAGATTGTGCTCCATTATCAATCAAATCAAGAGTTTGCTTTCTATTATCTTATTTCTTATGTGTTTTTGCTCATTCACATGTTGATCCATTTGTTGTTGATTTTGCAAGTTATACTATATTTCATTCTAACCTTAGCCATCTCTATTATCTTATGATGATGCAGTTACTTTGACAAGAAGTTTGATTTTGCCCATTGACATGAAAAAACAAACCAAAAGGATTGGTGACTACACTGATGTTGAATTCCCAACTCTCACTCACTTCATTTTTTGTTAGTCTATTATCATTTATAATTGTGATGCGGGTTCCTTAGTGGGATTTGTTACCTAATAAGTTCCACCTAGCAGGATGTGAAGACCACATGGCCTAATGCACAAGGCACTTGATAGATTTTCAAAAAAATCAGAAGTCCAACAAGGAATTTTTGCCCCTTCTTCTCTCTCCTCTTCTACTTTATTCTCTCAAATTCTGTAACGAAATTGTAATAAATGAACTCTAACATGATGAATTTATGTAACAGACGCATCTAACTTGGGACCTTGTTTCTAAGTGAGTCCACTCTAGAGTGTTTTTTCACTTGACTAATTATTTTTTCTCTTTTAATGATAAATAACTAGTCAATTTTTTTCACTTATATACCTCCAAATTTGGAGTCCATCTTAATAATTGGGTCTTCAGTGTGTCTGTTGTAGCTACTACAACCCCCTTCGAAAATTTCTCCCATGCTTTGGTTTTGGAACCTCTCTTTAACCATAAGAACTATAGTTTTAACTTGTTGATACATGTGTCAAGTTTTCGTCTTGAAGTATTAAGTGTCACAACCTTGTACCCCTTCATATCAAGCTTGTGATGTCTTAATTGTGCTTCCCTTGTAACATATATTGGGCACTCTATGATGACAGTTAGCCCTTGTTGACATTAGCTACACTACTTCTAAAGATACACAAAGCAATTTTTGTGAAAATAATTTAATTCTTGCCTTCATGACATTGATTGCATGCCTTTATATGATGGATTACACAATCCTTTGTCACAAAGAACTGCGTAACCCCTTGAGACAGGAAACTATGCAATCAGTTGCGAGAGAAAACTCCACAACCCCTGTGACGCAAGTAAATTCTAAGTGCAGACACAAACAATTCCTCTAGCCTGAGAGACCGGGTCTAGCCACATACAAACAATCTGTGGAACATCTCCTTGAGCTAGAATCAAATAAGAGGGCCTACCTCTTAGTACGTTATTCTGCTTGGTGACAATCTTGCTTCCTCGCTCCAGCTATCTTCCATTTTCTTCCTTCGAACACTTGAAACAAGTAAACAATAGAAAAAAAAACAAACGTGATAACATACAAATTGCATTCATCCTACTTAACATGTCAAGAAACATTAAGCCATAAATATGTGAGATGACATTTCATGTAGGAAATCAATCGATAGTTGCATCTATATTAGTTCAAGAAGAGATTACAACCGATGTCTTGACGTTGTTGTTCTCCTCCGACATATTCGAGTTCCCACACACTTCTGCTAGCATCTCATGGATAACCTCAACAATGGTAGTCTCAAGGATCTTCCCTTTAGTCTTCACACCAAACCAAACTCACAATTATCCCTTAAACACAAACTAGAAAGCTACAAACTATGGGTAGCTTGTTGACTACTCCAAAATCAAAACTTTAGCCAGAACTTAATTAGGACTAAAATCTAGCTTGTGTTTGGGAAAAATAGAGGTTTATATAGTTTGGATGGATGGGAGATGGTTCCTCTTCTCATGGGAGAAGGCCTTATCTCTTAGATTAGTTCCATCCTAATAGGGGAAAGGAGCCCCAACTAACTTCCTTGATTCCATCCAGCCTAACCATTTACCAGACTTATGTTACGAAGCTTCTAGAGCTGGAAGCTTCGGCTCCATATTTAAAAAACTTTCCAAAAGAGGATCGGCGTGACTAAGAAATGGCTTAGTCGATCCGATCAGTGCTAGGGACAGTTGTAATCCCTACATATCGGCACAAGGAACACATAGGTCATTAGCGTCAGTCTTGTAAACTGGGGTAAACAGAATATTTTTGGGAAATGATGCAAAAGGGAATTGTTCTGCTCATGAAGAGGGACACAATGGGAGTTTCTTCATGATGGGAAAGCATGTAGGGTTCATTGCAGAGGCCCTCCATGATCATGGAATGGGGAGTACAGGGACAATGGCAAAATTTTGTGTAACAGATGCCCCCTAAAGCATGAAGGCCGAACTAGAGTGAGGAGTGAAATGCTTTACAAGTGCATGTGGGGAACCAGAGTTCATCGTCGAAGAACCTGCAAGTAAGCATAGATACATATGCATCATTGAAAACTCTGAATAATAACACATGAATCGTGGTATGGACGCAAACATCCAGAGAATGATCATGTAAATGGATCCAAGGCATGGGCGCAACCATCTAGCAGAAAGGGTCATAACAAAACCAAGGTATGGTCGCAACCATCCAATAATGAGAAGGATCACATATAACAACTCATGGTATGGCCACTACCATCCATCTGAAAGAGACATGTATATCAACATGACCATGTCACATGCCTCGCAACCTGGACTTGTGTAGTCTTAGTGTTGAGCTCCAAAACTGCCCTTTCCTTAGCAACTTTTCTCATTCATTCTTCTTTGCTTTTCCATGAAAAATGCATCCTTATCATCAATAAAATTATACATTGCCTCAAGGAGAACATTTTGGTGATTTACATGTTATACTTTTATGTTTGTTGTTTGAATAAGTTTTTGTCTTTTAGCTACGAAACACAGCCACATTTTGCAGCTAATCGATTTTTCTGCAGCTACCTCCATGCTTTTGCGGGTTCCAAGCATCAAGAGGGGAAAATGACTACATGGGTAGCTTGGAAAACATCAGGGCATGGATCATGTCCTATTCACTGGGCCTAGATTGACAAGGAAGACTTTGGTTAAAGGGAAGTCAAACATAGAAACCTAAGACAAACAAGACTGTTTTATACATGTTTCTCAGTGATGGGATTCGAAGCAGTTTTCTAAGGCCATGGACTTCATCAGCCACTTGTTCAAACTAAATCTAACAGCCATTACCTTAGATTTATGTCTCCAACAACTAAGGAAGAGGATTTTGTGTACTTGTCTGCCTACGTGTTTTTGTTGTAGCTCATTTTTCTCCTAAAACAGTTGTATAATTTCTCTTTATATACATGTGTGAAGAACACAGAACAAGTTCGAATTTGCTCATGTGTTAAGTTCAGATTACCGCTCTATAGTTTTGAGAACTCATTCTCGGTTTTCAATATAAACATTGCGTGTTTCATGGATACCTGAAAGCGTTTGTTGAAGTGTTGATTAAGTGCATAACATCTGAGCAGTTGCAGAGGGCCCCAGGCTTGTTAAGGTTACGTTTCATTTTGTTTTGTCTTTCATAATTGAACTATAAATTCACTGTGTTTTTCCATAATGTTTATAATCATTTTCTAACCTTGTTCATAATGCATTTTTTGTCATTTTCTTACTAACACATAATAGTTTATTTCAGTACAAAATAATTCTTTTGCTTCATTTCTTTCTAGTTTCATATCAATAGCTTGAAGTTGAGTTCAGTAGTGTAGAGTAATTTATTTCATTTGTTGTTCATTAGTCTTTAAGTTGTTAGTTAAAACTGATCAGTGTCTTTATTGTTATGCCATTTTATTATTAGTTTAATGACTCATATTGTGGGTGAACGTTTCTAAAAGCCCTTCTAGTTGATGGTTCATCTTAAACTAAGTAGTGGGATATTTCACTTATGTAATGAGCCTTTTTCTGCATTTTTGTATTTATTTTCTATTAGAAGGATGAAGTTTGGAATTCCTCAAAATGTTATCACAAGGAGGTTGTTCTCCCAAATTGTGTAGTAGAGTGACAAAGCATTTCATTCAGTTTCCATAGTAGATTAGTTGCAAATTCACTTTCAGTCTTAGCCTTTTATTTAATTTTGTTGCAATTTCATTTTTAGTCTTCCATTAAGTTTTGATTATGCAATAGACTAAATAGTAGTTGTAATCTCATTTTTAGTTTCAGTATTTAATTTTAGTTTTATTTCCATCATAGATAATTGCAATCTCATTTTCAGTTCTAAATATTTCATTTAGCTTTGGTTTTTTATTAGATAGTAGTTGCAATTTCACTCTTAAGTTATTTTAGTTCATATTTTGGAATCAATAATAAATAGCAGAAATAGAAACTTTGTTTTCCTTTTCTTGAATAAGCTTTACTTCCAAATCTAACTTAAATCACTCTTAGTCCTCATTTCATTTCTTTAGCATAAGTAGATTTAAGATTTTTGTTAAGTGCATTATAAATCATTTGGAATTAAAGGATCAAAACCCCAAAACAACATAAAACTTAAAAACACTGAAGTAAGAAGGGTCATCTAGCACATATAATGCACTACACTTCATCAGTTTACGATACCCGGATTGATAATTTATGTAGAGCAATTTAGGACACTAAATTGACCAAACACTTAGCCTAGGGTCTTGCGCTCCAAACGACATGCTAAAAAGTTTCTTGATTACTGGTCAATGATGTGAACCATTAACAAGTGCGAGAGAAGCCACTAATAATGACAATGGTTCTCAAGGTAATGGCAACACAGTCCATGGAATTTGAATAAAGGAACTGATGTCGAAAACCTATGAAATCACCCGATCGAAAGCCAATGACGTGAACTCGTCATCGAGTGCGAAGAACTTTCCATTAGGGCATGCAAGCTCTAAGGTACTGGAAGGGAGTCTCTTAGTCAGCTTCCTGGATAATAAGCTGAAGTGGACAGGAAGTGACAGTGTCGAAGGAGGGCCATGATGTATCCCACATCATCGACACAAGACAAAGGGATGCAAATGATTTTAGATGGTACAGAGAATCAAGAGTAAGTGTAACTGTAGAGCGACTAACTCTTGAACATATGGACAACATGATTTCGAAGTTTGGCGGCTTTTGGATCCATGGGATTGGTGATCATGATGACGTGGCAAAGATCAAATGGAAGGTCAAGTGAATGACCCAACCCAAGAAAGTCAATGATGAAAGGAGGATATCCCAACCTCACATGAAACAAAGAGTGTCATGTTCAAGAGTGAGTTTTCAACATGACTAATAAAATTTTCCATTTTTGCCCCACCATTTCTAGTAGGTACCCCAATCATTTTTATCACAAGCTTGAAGGGGATAACATGTGCTCGCACTGTAATTTCATCCTTCAAACGAATCCGACCTATTAAATTTAATAAGCCCTAGGAAGGAGAAGCTCATGTTTGTCATGGTGACGAATCTAATGTAGTTTAATGCATTAACGAGTCCGACAAAGGTGTAACTCAGTGTCTTTTTCATGTTTAGAGAGTTTGAAGAAGACACGGAAAAGAAAACTCCACATGACCCCTTTTCGTACATTTGTGTCTCTCGAGCCCGAAAAGGTAGAAAACGATACTCGAGAGAACCCCTTGACCATTTCAGTAAAGGGGTACCTTTTTCGTAAATAGTTTATCCCAGCTCGAAAAAGGGGTAAATGTATACTGGGAAAATGGTGTTTCACATCCTTTAACGACTTCAAAATGACAAGCTTGGCAATAATTTTGTGTTTAAAGAGTCGAAAAAGATCTTGAAAGCGAACCCCCCATTTTTATTCTTTTTGATGAGTCAAAAAGGGAAAAATACTCAACGATCTTTTCATTTTTTACGAGTTAGAAAAGAGCTTAAAGGTGACTCATCCTAGAGGAACAAGTGGTGTAAAGGGTAGCAACTGGTTCTGGAAATGGAGGAATTGCTCAAAACATGTAATGGTCAAGAGGTTGGCTAATAAAACCACTCACTGTTGTGGTTCCTTAGCAAAAGAAAAAACAACCAAGTGAAAGCATATGATCGACCAAACAGATGGCCGCGATGGAATAAAACAACCAAGGCTCATCTAGCAGAAATCAGCTGATTAAAATGACAATCACGAGATGTAAATCAGGCATGGGTTCATTTTTACACAAAGTTTGAACCATGGAGAACTCTTCTTGGATTCGGTTTCATGTTTACACAAGCTTGAAACGAGAAACTATGCTTGAGTTTGGTTTCATTTTTACACAAGATTGAAACAAAGACAAATTATGCTTGAGTTAAGTTTGCATGCCCCCAGCATAATGACTCAATTCGAGGTACATGACCTCCAAGCTTCATTTCATTCAGCTAGGTGAATGGAATGAAGGTTCACTTTCAAGATCCAAGAAAGACTCGATTGGGATTTTATGAGATCTTAATCAAAGGTTCAATTTGGAAAAGGGAGGTGTTTCATTTTTTTAACAAGGTTGACACAGTAAAAGAAATATCCTCGGACATATGTTTCATTTTTTAACGAGGTCGATATAGGAAGAAACTATCCTCAAACTCCTTGATTCATTTTTTAACGAGACACAAGACAAGGAACTATGCTCACAAATCCTTGTTTCATTTTTTAACGAGGTTGACACAAGACCAGGAAATATCCTCACGACTCCTTGTTTCATTTTTTAACGAGGTTGACACAAGACAAGAAACTATCATCATGACTCCTTGTTTCATTTTTTAACGAGGTTGACACAAGACAAAGAATTATCCTCACGACCTCTGTTCATGACCCATAATATAACATGGCTCCCAAGAGGTCTTCACTAGAAGGAAGAACCACGCTCTGGGAGGAATACATGTCATTTGGTACCAAAGACAGATTAGGTTCCAATGCCCCTGGTACATAATGTACAATACCATCTGTGTGATCATCAGTAGATGCAGAGATGAAATGGGTAGCCACATAGTTGACTTGTGGCAGGGAAGGTAATTCTTGCAAACAAGAACCGATAGGGGATGATGGTTGCATAGGAGGCACCTGGTTACCAATGAATGACAATTGATCAATGGTCACTACTCTCCCTTCGCGTGGAAAACAAACCACATAGAAAAGTGAATAAACAAGAGCTCCCATGACATAAACAAAGTCGCATCCAAGGAGGAGATTGAAATCTAAAGTATCATGGACTACCATCATGTTTATATAGACAGTCTTTCCTCCCAAAGTAATAGGGAACTTCAGAAGGATCCCTAAGGGTTGATTGGTTCCTCCGTTGAGAGCCAACAGATTCTGGGTGACAGGCACAAGCTGTGGGGAACCCAAAGCTTGCCAAGTGGTAGAATACATGATGCTGACAGACGCGCCTTCATCCAATATAGTGCCATGTACTACCATATTATAGGCTTGTACTGTAATTTGGAAAGGCACATAAGATGGGAGGCAGAAATTAATCAATGGACTCTAATTGAAAGAGACAAAAAAACTACTTGGTGGGGGTATCATATGATTGCACCCATCCTTTGCAGGAAAAGAAGAAGGACTCTCCTAAACAATCGAGACGGGAGGGTCACTCTTTGATTCATGAGAATCTAAGGAGATGAGAAGAACATGAGAAGTATGATCACTACTCTCTTCCAGAACGGAGTGAGCAACTAGAGGCGGAGCAAAGTTGACACTCTTTTCGACCGATGGTTGGTCGGGAACAGACACAAGAGAGTCACACTCAAGAAGAGCAGGACCAGCAAGAGATGAATTCAAGTCAATCTCTTTACCAATCGGGAGAGGGTTAGAAGAAAGCCTCTGATAACCAACAAGAAGTTGGGGTTGAGGAGATGTAAGGTTTTCCAAAACTTTGGAAGCTTTATCCATAAGAGGACAAAGGTGAAGAAGATGCTCTCCTTCACATAACCTATAGGGGAATTTAATTTTTCCCTTCTTCTTACCATCGCTAGCTTTTCCTTTCTTCTTACCATCGCTAGCCGAGGGTGTAGCATTGGCTTGATCTCCAGAGGTCGATATGGATGGTCAATCCAAATTTTGAGACCATGCCTCTAAGACTTTGGGAATGCCAGGACAATCTCGAAGGAGATGATTGCCCTTACACAACCTGCAAGGGAATATGAACTTTCGTGGAGTATCAGAAGGTTTGTCAATAGGAGGTGCATTTGGAGTAACAGTCGCACGGTTGGCCCCTCACTTATCTTACTTCTTCTTCTTCTTAGCCTCCTGGTTATTGGATTTCAAACTTTCACCAGGCGAAGTAGAAGAGGAAGATGAAGAAATAAGGGAAGAAGGGGAGAGGTCAACCTTAGAATCAACGAGGTGTGATTTAAATGAAGGAGATGGTGGGGTAGGAGTTGGAACACTCGAGACCACTGACGTCGAAAATAACCAAACAGGTAAACCAATGGTTAGCCCAGGGAGGAACAACATTGTCATATAAGGAACACCAGCATTTCCAAAAGAAGGAAAAGGACCATAATTCCTATCCAAGGGGAATCCTTCACTGGTAGACCTTGGAAATGTTCCCATTGGAATCGACCCTAAATAATCACTAAGGAAAATTACTTTAACCATGAATATTTCATGGGTAGTGTTTTTTAAGGCACTGAAACAAAACTTTGCCTTTTCATATTTTAAGAGTCGAAAAAAGGATGAAAGGTGACTCTAGTCACTTTCAGAATTAACAAGCTCGAAAGGAAAAGTTCTCGATGATATTTTCAAATTTAAAGAGTCAGTAAAGAACAAAAATGACTACTCAGGGTACTCTAGGCATAAAGGATTACCAAGTAACAGTGAACTGCAGAATGCCTCCCGGCAAACCGAAAAGTACGAGGGACTATCTCCCCGAATGTTGTGTTCGATATATCACGTTTACAAGGTGACAAACTTGGCTTCCTATGGATAAAGGATTGCAAACCTAGTGGGGTCTCCCTTTATATATGCAACGGTACAGGGAGCATAAGTTTGTACAAGCATTGTATAATGCCAAAGTGAATGACAACTGCTAGGTTTAAAGATGTCAGAGCACGTCTCTAACCTAGACCACGAAATGTGAGCGTTAAGTTTCAATGCTTCCTTAGGTTAATTCAATAAATTTTAACGGTTGATCTTGAATTAGGTTTCAATTACAAGGCCCTACCGTTGTCATCTGACAAAACTCCTGCATGCAGCTATATCAGAAAAGAGATCTTTGTCTTCGATGAAAGTTAACACTAATTGAGAGATAGGGAACACAAAATCAATGCAACAACCAAATAATGAAATCTTTCTCTAATAAACCTCCTAAATGCACTAAATCTTCCTATCATAACAAAAGAAGTTTCATTTCATTTCCAATGCTTACGATGATGCAATTCTAGCTTCTCAAAGACGCTACTAATGCAATATTTTTGCTTAAGTAAACTAGAATGATGTTCCTCTTTTCATAAAATGCAAAATGAATCTTCCACATAAAGCACTTGAATGAAAGTTTTCACAATTCCGAACAAACAAGCATCGATCAAATCCAAAGCATAATAAATGAAACTAAAAACAACTTCTTCCCTGAATCGAACAAACCAAACACATAAATGCTTCAATCAACGAACCAAGCAATGTAATCTATGCTCGAAACGAGAAGAGACACTCGAAATAAGAGAAAAACGAGACTCTTTCACTCATTCGATTGAAAATGAAGCAATGAAGATGTTACGACTGAAAGATGGATTAAATGAAGTAGGAAATCAGAAACTTGACATAATGAATAAACAAACAAATGAACGGTAATAAACCTAGATGTCTTAGGGTAATAAGAACCATCCAAAAACTCAAAAAATCAAGCAATGAAACTTCAAACCAATCAATCAATAAAAAACTAGCAAACAAAGCATTCTTGTCACTTATGGGCGAAAGAAGAGAATCTAAGGGTCAAGGCACACTAGCACTAGAATGGAGAAATTATGATTTTTTCTTAGAGACCGACACTACTACCTAGCTGACAACTAGCACCGATCGAAACAACTGGCACGACTGGCCAGACTACAACTAGCACTGATGGGCTGATCGGCACGATTGGCCAGACTACGAGTAGCGTTGATCGAGGGATTGAAAGAAAAAATAAAAAATAACTTCACACGGGACCAGACTTAACACATTAGAGGGTGGGCTAAACCAAACAAGCACAAAAACCAAGCTAATGAAGCTTTGCAGTCAAGGAGGACACAGGAAAAATGAGCTAAGAGGTGGAAATTAAGAGGGCAAGACACAATGGTTATGATCTAGGGGAAACCCTGATCTTCACCTACAGGAATCGACACAACAGCCTAACGAACAACAGATGCCAAAAGGGGGTCGACGTGACTGGTTTTGAGAAAGTCGCATTGATCGACGCAACTGTTAGAAAAATAAATGCGTTGACCGAGGGTTCAAGGAAAAAAATAAAAAATTTCAAAGGTTAAGACCAGACTTACCACTGTAAATTTTAGGCTCAGAGCAGTAAACTAGGCAAAGCAAAGAACACTAAAGGGAAATGGTGATACTATAAAAGTTCACACAAAACCATAAAATGACAATCAATCAAACAGAAGGATTGGCTCCCCAACGGAGTCGCCAATTTGTGATGCAGGTAAATTATAAGTGCGGACACAAACAATTCTTCTAGCCCGAGAGAGTGGGTCTAGCCACACAGAAACAATCTATGGAAGATCTCCTTAAGCTAGAATCAAATAAGAGGGCCAATCTCTTAGTACGCTATCCCGCTTGGTGACAATCTTGCTTCCTCGCTCCAACTATATTTCGTTTTCTTCCTTCGAATACCTGAAACAAGTAAACAATAGCAAGCAACAAACATGATAACATACAAATTGCATTCATCCTACTTAACATGTCAAGAAACATTAAGCCATAAATATGTGAGATGACATTTCATGTATGAAATCAATTAATAGTTGCATCTATATTAGTTCAAGAAGAGATTACAACTGATGTCTTGATGTTGTTGTTCTCCTCCAACATATCTGGTTTCCCACACACTTCTGCTAGCATCTCATGGATAGCCTCAACAATGGTAGTCTCAAGGCTCTTCCCTTTAGTCTTCACACCAAACCAGACTCACAATTCTCCCTTAAACACAAACTAGAAAGATACAAACTATGGGTAGCTTGCTGACTACTCCAAAATTAAAACTTCAGCCAGAAATTAATTAGGATTAAAAGCCAGCTTGTGCTTGGGAAAAAGAGAGGTTTATATAGCTTGGATGGATGGGATATGGTTCCTCTTCTCATGGGAGAATGCATTTTCTCTTGGATTAGTTCCATCCTAATAGGGGAAAGGAACCCAAACTGACCTCCCCGACTCCATCCGGCGTAACCATTTACCAAACTTTCGTTACGAAGCTTCTAGAGTTGGAAGTTTCGGCTCCATATTTAAAAAAGCTTTACAAAAGAGGATTGGCATGACTGAGAAAGGGCTCAGTCGTCCGATCAACACTAGGGACAGTTGTAATCCTTGCATATCAGAGCGAGGAGGACACATGTCATTACCGTTGGTCTTGTAAATTCGGGTAAACAGAAGATTTTTAGGAAATGATGCAAAAGGGAATTTTTTTGCTCATGAAGAGGGACACAATGGGAGTTTTTTCATGATTGGAAAGCATGTAGGGTTCGCTATAGAGGTCCTCCAGGATCATGGAATGGGGAGTTCAGGGACAGTGACAAAATGTTGTGTACCAACCCCTTGTGGTAGTGAACTGTGTAACCCACTGAGAAAGCCAGCTGCATAATATCTTGAGCCAATGAGCTGCATAGTTCCTAGAGTTAGCAATCTACCCTTTTCTTAAAAATAGGAAGTGTGCAATTCCCGAGGGTATCCATGCGCACTTCTAATTGGCATTGTACCACACGTTTCTAAATTGATCATCTTACATGTGTTAGTCAACTGAGAGTGGCTCCTTGATTTTAGCCATGCAAACCTGAAACCCTAACCCTAATCTCATAAGGGGTCATCTATATAATAAATCCTTCCTAGAACATATTCTCACACTCATCTTTAGAGCTCTACCCATTCTCATGAGCACAAGGAGCTTTTGGTCTCAATTACGTTACTTTTTTGGGTAAGTTTCTTAACTATCACTTTTTTGTTACTTTTGCTTTCGCTTTTGTCGCTTTTGCTTTTGCAAGTGTCATTTTCACCTACTTTTCACATAACAAGTATCATTTTTGCTATTATTAGCTTTTGTAACTATCGTTGTACTCTTTTACACTTATTTTCCAGTGTCTCTTCAAATTCCTTGTCTTTTTGCTTGCCAATTGTAATGCCCTCCTCCCACATCTACCCAAGTAACTGACCAATCGGGGTAAACATATGACGAGAAGTTATTATGATATGATTTGACCTCCTAAGTCATGTTAAGGAAGTGGAACCGACAGAAACACACCAGATAGACCTTCAACATAAGCAATAAGAACCATCCTTACCTTTCTACTTGTTGATTTTTGGTAGCATCGGATGTGATCTAGCCAAGAAAATTGGTGGACAGGCTAAAGCATATGAGATATCCAAGACCCATAATGGTTTGGGGAAATTATACCCGATTAGAGAGATATTAAAATAAGTAATATTTTTAGTGGGGTTCCTAAGTCTAAACTTAGGAAAATTAAAATATTAAACGGTATTAATATAAAACTGGGTGAGAATGTTCTAAATGACATGGATCAAGCCAAATTATAATATTAGTCATTGATTAGAGACTTAATCTCGGTCGTTGAAGACTCAATTGGAAAAGTATAAGAGGAGGCTTGAGGGTCAGTTGGAGATACACCAAGATTGATTTGTCAGTTCGATTTTTTGGAGCAGGGTTTGCTAAGAGAAATCGAACAAGTGATTTGAGTTGCAGTGCAGAGGCTGAGGGGCCTATGTGGGTGATGTAGAAGGCCAAAGAGTTAATGCAGAGAGGCAGAAGGTTGATGCATGGGGTTCCAGAGCTACACAGAGGCTAGCATGGTTGACTTAGAGCCTTGGATAAGCGCCATAAGGTTTTTCGTGGGACACGCTAGTGCTAAGAAGTTGAATATTTGCTTCCAAGAAGAGGTAATACTATTGTGTAGAAATATCTGTTGGGTGAGCCAGTTTGGCACTCTAGTTATACTCAAGAAAGCTGCTTAATAATAAAACCCTCAGAACTGCTGCACTGGTTTTCCCACATTGGGTTTTTCCGAGGACGATTGTCCAAAAATAACGGTGTCGCTTGTGTGTTTGTTTATTATTCAATTGATGATTTGTATATGAGTTGAGACTGCATTTGTGTTTATTTTTAGTATTTATATGATTAAATAACTTGTTAAGGAATAAACAAGTAGGTGAAATAAGCCAGATAATGCAGTAGGAATTTCTGACGTGTCAGACTTAGAAATTTCAACATGGTATCAGAGGATTACAAACCACAGGAGAACTGAAGGCGCCAACATAATCAGAAATATTTACAGCAGTAATAGTTGTCCCGAGAGACAGAGTTTATCCTAAGCAGAAAGCAGCAAAGAGGAAGTGACGTAGAGGGCCTGCGTCATCATTTCGAGCTAGAGAGAGGGCCAATGCAGAGGCATAAAGAGGGAGAAGAGGCTTACAAAGAGCCACATCATCCTACTTAGTCAGGTAGGCTTGATGTAGTTGACCAGAGGAGTGATTCAGCCTTTGTTGGATTGCGTAGAGTTGAAAGGTTCAATCTCTTCAATTGCTGGGGCATAGGGAGTTGTGGGCAGATTGTGGATTAGGAAGCTGGTGGGGTGTTGTTTCTGTCGGAGTAGAGTAACACCTAACGGGACAGAACCAAGGTATAGGGAGTCATTGCCTTAATGGATTTCTAGCCAAGAAATCCAGATCCGAGTTGCAGTTACAAAGAGGATTGAAGAGGAGCAGATCGATAGTTGGCAGTAAGATTTCCAACAGGGAAATCGAGACTCAGAGGGAATCTAGGAGAGAAATTCCAGGAGGGAAGTCGAGACTCAGAAGGAGTATAGGAGAGAACTTCCAAGAGGGAAATTGAGACTCAGAGGGAGTCCAAAAGAGGAGCGGATATGGCAATGAACAGATTGAGGGAACAAGACAGGTTGGACAGGGCCTCCAACTTTGTCATCTGGAAGACCAGGATCTTGTATGTTCTAGATAGACATCGTATCAAGGGCTTCGCCTTGAGAACCATGGTTATCTCAGTCGACCTAGATGATAATGAAAGGTATGAGGATGCAATGGCAAAGGCAAAGTGCATAATCCTTGATGGGGTCAAGGATGATGTAGTAGTACATATTGCTGAGAAGAACATGACAAAGGAGATGTGGGATACCTTGACGACATTATATCAGGGAACTTCCGTGCAGAGGAAGATGCTGTTGGAGAATCAATTGCAGTCGTATCAGATGTAGACAAGGGAGCAGATAGATCTATACCTCAACAGATTGCAAGAGATTTGAGACCAACTTACTTCCATAGGGGCCACGTCGGATCAAGAGTTCATGGTGAGGACCACCCTGAATGCAAAATCCGAGGATTGGGAGACATTTGTCCAAAGCATTTTGAGCAGAGCTGATCTTCCAGGATGGGAAGAAATGTGGGCAGCTCTTCACCAAGAAGAGATCAGAACGCTGACTAAGGCAGGGAATAGTAGCAAAGGAGGTCGAATCAAAAAATAGGAAGGAGGAGGATGCGTTTAGCATATGTGGGAAAACAGGGGAAGAGGAAGAATAAGGACATCTCTAAGGTAAAGTGCTTCCATTGTGGGGAGTTGGGTCATTATGCAACCCAGTGTTCTAGGAAGAAGAATAAGGGAGAGGCTTCTGACTCCAAGGCAGCTCCGGCTAAGGCAGAGAAAGAAGTCGAGACTGATGACGACTGTGCCATGAGTGCTCATGCACCTCTAGAGAAGAGGTGGGGTGACATCTATATTCAGAGGACTACAGAAGATGAGGGGCAAGATCCTTGAGGTACCCAAACTCTTGGATCATATTCGGTTATGGGATCCCCGAATTACACTAGCAAGATGACGGATGACGGTAGAAGAAAGATGTGGATGGAGCGACAAGGCAGTGCTAGAGTGCAAAGGTTTGTAGCAGTGTAGTGGGGGTTGCAGTAGTGCGAGAGGAACAAAGGTGGTTGCAGCAGTGCAGAAAGGCACAAAGGAGGTTGCAGGAGTGTGAGAGGCACATAGGTGTTTGCAGCAGCGCAGAGGCGGTAGAGGGAGCACAGGGTGGCAGGAGTAGCTTCAACATTAGGAGGCTTCTATGACTGACAAGGATGTGAGAATTTGGGTAGATTAGTTACTTACTTCTCGGTAACTAAGTTGCAGTGCAACAATTAGTAGTGGCAGTGCTATGGCCAGCATGATGCATCATTTGAGAGAGAGTTGCAGTGCAGATGCAATGTTGGGAGGAAGTACCAGCAACATCATGGATGTAAAGGGAGCTGTAGTATAGATGTAGCAAAGGTAGTGGCAGAGCCATGGGCAGCAGTACAGGAGGCAGTAGTGCAGTGGATGTTGGGTAGTAGGCCAAGCATCATCACAAGTATCAGTGTGGAAGGATCAGTGTGATGTTTAGTGGTGGAACATTACTAGAGCACATTCCTCACTAAGAGGGAGTGTTGATTTGTGGTAGCATCATATGTTCTCTAGCCATGAAAATTGGAGAGGCTAAAGCACATGAGATCTCCAAGACCTAGAAATGGTTTGGGGAAATTCCACTCGATTAGAGAGATATTAAAATAATTAATATTTTTAATGGGGTTCCTAAGTCTAAACTTAGGAAAATTAAAATACTAATGGGTATTAATATAAAACTGGGTGAGAATGTTCTAGATGACATGGATCAAGCCATATCTAATATTAGTCCTTGATTAGAGACTTAATCTCGGTCGTTGAAGACTCAACAGGAAAGGTATAAGAGGAGGCTTAAGCGTTAGTTGGATATACACCAAGATTGATCAGTCAGTTCAATTTTATGTAGCGGGGTTTGCTGAAAGAAATCGAACAAGTGATTTGAGTTGTAGCGACGGGTAGTGAGTACATAGCAGAGAGGCACAAATAGTACCAAAGGGCCAGCGCGGTGATTGAGGAGGCTACACAGAGCTAGCAGGAGCCACGGAGAGGCAACCCAAGACTGTATAAAATTTGAGGGGCCTACATGGGTGATGCAAAAGGCCAGAGAGCTTACACAGAGAGGCAGAGGGCTGACACAGGGGGTTCTAGAGCTTCGCAGAGGCTAGCAAGGTTGACGCAGAGCCTTGGAGAAGCGTTGGAAGGTTTTTTGTGGGGCAGGCTAGTGCTGAGAAGCTGAATATTTGCTTTCGAGAAGAGGTACTACTACCGTGTAGAGATATCAGTTGGGTGAGCTAGTTTGGCACCCTAGTTGTACTCAAGAAAGTTGCTTGATAGTAAAACCCTTAAAAGTATTGCACCGATTTCCCCGCATTGGGTTTTTCCGGGGATGATTGTCCAAAAATAACGGTGTCCCTTGTGTGTTTGTCTATTATTTCAGTTGATGATCTGTATATGAGTTGAGACTGCATTTCTATTTATTTTCAGTATTTATATGGTTAAATAACTTGTTAAGGAATAAACTAGTAGTTGAAATAAACTAGATAATGCAGTAGGAATTTCTGACGTGTCAGACTCAAAAATTTCAACATTGTTAACCAGCCCCTAGGTCCCACTAAGTCTTTATTGGACACTCCCACAAGCCTTCATGCCTACGTCCAGGGATTATTTCCAGTAGACATGTGCTAGAGTCTGGGGAATTTAAGGTACTTTTCAAGCCTAAAATTCCGACCACTGCCAAAAACTTGTTGTAACTTTCAGAATCCATTAAACACATGATGACAAGACTAATAAACCAAAAACTAACTCTGGGACTAGGTCTGACCATCCCCTACCGAGGTTGACATTCTGTCAAACACTTGGCATGAACGAAATCTACAGGTTTAAATAACATATCTAATCATAAGGGTCTCATACTATCTGAGATTCGCTATGAGGCATTGTTTCCTTATCACTTTAGATGTAGTTTCATCCATTAGACCTAAGATACATTGTTCATTCTTATACAAGTAAAAACATGATGGGATCCATACATAGCCACTGTCATAATACATATTCATAACCAACATAATAAAAACAAAAATACCAAGGATACAATAGCCATAGAATCCACATACAAACCAGTATAATACTCATGAGATAACAAGGATAAATAACCTCATATTAATGATGCAAAAGCCAACCCAGTATGGGACTACCAAATTCCACCTGACCATGTAATGGCTGAGCCAAATCTCTCTTTAGCCATTCACCCCCATGCCATATTCCAAGCATGAATGTGGGATCTCATAAAACACATCAATCAAAACCATCCAAGACTTCTAGAGGCTAAACCACCTCAACCCATCAAACAATGATTCCACCTCACGGTTGAACATCACAAAACCATCATCTGATTGGTCTCTACCCTTGTTATGAGGCATTGTTCCTTATCACTTTAGCTACAGTTTCATCCATTAGGCTATAGATACATTGTTCATTCATATACAAGTAAAAACATGATGGGAGCCATACATAGCCACTATCACAATACATATTCATAACCAGCATAATAACAATAGAAATGCCAAGGATACAATAACCATAGAATCCACATATAAACTAGTATAATACTCATGAGATTACAAAGAGAAATAACCTCATGTTAATGATGCAAAAGCCAACCCAGTATGGGACTACCACGTTCCACCCGACCGTATAATGGCTGAGCCAAATCTCTCTTTAGCCATTCACCCCCATGCCATATTCCAAGCATGAATGTGGGATCTCATCAAACACATCAATCAAAACCATACAGGGCTTCCAGAGGCCAAACCACCTCAACCCATCAAACAATGATTCCAACTCACGGTCCGACATCACAAAACCATCAACAGATTGGTCTATACCTAAGCCTTCTAGGGCTCCAGAGTGTTTGTTCCAACCTGGCTTCCAGGACTAGTAACTCAACCCAAGCTAAAGGAGACATGAGAACCAACCAAAACCAAACAAGGAAGTAAACCCACAATCTCCATGGATATCCAGGAAATGGCAAGGCTAGGCAATCCACTGTCAATCCAAGTAATCCTCCATGCCAGTGATAGATCATGACCAATAATCCACATGCATATGCCATGCATGCCCAAACTAATGAGGAAAAGATACATGCAACTTTGTACCTGCGAGCCAAATACATTGTAGTTGTTGATCCCAATGTCCTCTTACACTTTCCTGCTCTTCCTTTGCCTTCTTTCTCCAAAAATCCAAGTATGACACACTCTCCAAGAGTGCTCAAAGAAACTCTAATTATCCAAGAGTATAAGAGAGAGAGAATAGAGAGAGAGAGCTCCATAACTGAACTGGCCAAGCTTACACTGACCAAACCTGCCCACTGATCCTTAGAAGCCTTTTTATGAAGGAGGCCTATATTTTCTTTATTTTCCATCATTTTCCTTCATTTCCTCCTCACATGCAACATGTGACCTTTCACCTTCCTTTTCTCCTATTTTCATTTATTGTCATAGATAAAATGCCGATAAATGTCATTTTTCCTTTAGAAATCCTTTGTCATTGACTTCGCCAGCTTCCTTAGCCATAATAAACTGAATGAACGCCCACTAGGATGTTTTCACCCACCATTTAGCTTGGAATATGTGTCACATGACGTGGCCTTATATATTTTTACATGGATTTTTAATCAGGGGTGTTACGGAACCCTCCCCCTTGGGGGAACACCGTCCCCAGTGTTCAATGACACCTATAACTAACAACATTGTTGAAAACAAAACACATTGCCCATGGAGCTTTATAACACAACTCGTTGCAGTATTTACAATGACCATCTACTAAAACATGACAAACATACCGTTTATTGGATCTTTATAACACAACTCATTACGATATTTACAATCCACATATACACACATACACATTTGCTTCAACCATCAAATAATCATACTGTCTATGGAGCTTTATAAATCCATCTCATTATAATATTTACAATAATACACACATATGCACATTTTCTCAACCAACAAATAAAAAAGATATGATGCCTACATCTGCAACAAGGGAATCCAGAGGCTCACACCTCCACCCTCAAAGTAATAACAAGATTTGACTCCTTCTCAATAAGTCCGGAATCCACTGCCAAAGTCATAAAATGACCAATGCTACAATTCAGTGCCACTTGTCCACTCTGTGAACAATTACCGACTCATTGTTCCAGGGTACATTCCCAATGTGCATCTGATTTCATCCGGTAATGCTAATGACCAAAACAAATCCATCCCCGACCTTCCCTTCTCTGCTACACAGCCCCTTGGGCAATCTACTCAGTCAGACACCTTCGAAGTTCCTTTAGCACCCCCATCCCAGGAAGTCCATCCCTTGGTAAGGATTCCTTGCATCGGAAGGTTAACAACCAAGGCATATACCTGCCTCAAAACCATCACACCAGTCATAGCATGCTTATGGAAATCAATGGACACTGTTGGGTAATAGTGTCCCACAATGGCCTCACTCCTAAAGTGCTTTACCAGCATACAGTTACTTGTTCCAATTCCTTTCAATGATGTTGCTAATTCTTGTAGTCCATTTCAACCACCCAACCAGGCATTTTCGTGCTTACTGTACCAAGCACATAACTTCCATTACATTTAAAATAAATTTAAATAACTTCAAATCATACCTCATTGGTGGCCCTTCAACAAGTTAAACTAGCATATTTGACCGAATCATCATGTATAAACATATCACATCAAGTTATCTCAAAACACATCCATCATGGATCAAAATCATAAATCACATGTAGCCATCATAAACCAGAATCATAGATCACATGTAATCATCATAGACCAGAATCATAAATCTCATGCATAATAAAACTGAAATAAAATATTGATACTTATCCTTTCAACCCTTAGCTTCTACCTTTGTCCTTATTATGTACGCATACAAGATCGGTTGCCACACTCGACAAACATCCAGTGCCTTCTCCTCAACCATGTGCACATACACATAATGTGTATCACACACATAATGTGCATCATACACATACAACCACACACAACATACAACACCCTATAATACATGCACCTACACCTAGCATACCACACATACACCTACACTGAGTGTACAACACAACACAATACATGCACCTACACCCGATATACAACGCAACGCATACGTACACCTACACCCAATGTACAACATAATACATCCATCTATACCTGATGTACAATGCCACACAATACATGTACCTACACCTGACGTACAACACAACACAATACATCTATACCCGATGTACAACACCACACAATACATATACGAACACAGAGTACAACATAACGAATACACATGTCATGATACCATGACTACACAATGCACATACATAGTACCGCATGCCCGCAACACAACATGTATGACATTCACACAATACCACATGTACACCAATAACATATGTACAACATGTACACAATACCACTTGTACAAAGCACCACCTGCACAATGTGTGCACAACATCACATGTACACAACACCACTTGCACAACGTGTACACAATGCGACATGTACATCGTACCACCTGTACAACGTGTACACAATACCACATGTACACAGTACCACATGCATAACATGTACAACTTGTACATGACACCACATGCTCACAACACCACTTGTACAATCATGCACACAACACCATATGTACATAGCACCATATGTACAACATGCACACAACACCATATGTACATAGCATTGCATATACAACATGTACATAACACCCTATGTACACAACACTGCATATCCAACATGTGCACAACACCATCTACACAGAACATTGCATATCCATCATGCGCATAATACAATATGTACACAACACTGCATATCCAACATGTACATAAAACCATCTATACCCAACACTACATATGCAACCTTCACACAACACTTTTTGTACCACCTTATACATAACATTGCATAAACAACATGTACACACACTATATATACACAACACGACATGCGCACAACATCACATATGCAATATGTACAACATATACAACATATGCACAACAATAGTACCACACATCCAAAACCACAGTCTCTACCAAGCAACCTTGCTTCTAGTGTCTTATCCATGCTTGTCCCAACATCCCGCAGACCATATTGTTTTCCTTTCGTTGATGTATCCCTCAATATATCCTGTCCATAACATAGACATAATAGAATCACATAATATCAACTCATAATCACATGATACTGACCTCATATATTTGTCATGACTACTCTTCTACTTCGTTCCTCAAAAACTAGGAACATCTTCATGTCATTCACCTACGTAAGCAATCATTCCTCCATAAGAATGATTCCTAACGACCCTGTCAAAAAACAACATACACACACACACACAAACATATACATACAAATATTAACATTAAACAATCTGTCAGACAACGACATACATACATACATACATGTGTACACATATAGACATCAACATAATCATGATCACAACATAATTACTAATTATCATAAGATCAAGGTTAAGAGAACTCCCTTTATGCATGCAACACATGTGTGACATCGAGAACAACAATTCCCAACATAGCCAAGGCATATGACACCTCAAATCCATTCACCTTACCTTTCTTGATTACCTTTCTCATGATTTTCCTATCATTGTCGATTTACCTCAATGGACCCAACCAATCCAACTAGTTGTCATACTCTTGCCTGCAACTACTTTTATACATGCACTGAACTTCATCCAGGTCTTACATTACTTGCTAGGTTTCATTCAACTCTCCCTAAGCTCTATTAACTTCCTTCTTTCCCCAACCAATTCCCAAGACTCAAAACTTAAAAAGCAAGCACGAGAAACAAACAAGAAGAAGACCATGAAAACCAATAACAATAAGACATCACAATAAAGTGGCAAGGCCTTGCACCAAACATAAACAAAACCGAAAATCAAGATCAACAAATCACAAAAGATTGGCAATAGACACCATGACTCAATCCCATGGTTCCCAAGGAAATCTCAACCCGAGCCTTCTTCAAGATTTCATGGCAACCTCTCTTGCCATGGAACTCCCTGCATCACATTACCATAAACACATAATTGTTAGTGTATAAATAAATATAACCATACATCATTTACCTTACCTTGTTATGCCAAGCACGTTGCTTGCAACTGAACACATCCACGCCATGTCTCAAGGGACTCTAATTCCCTTGATAGATATAGCTATAACTAGAAACCAATTTTTATACATGTCCATGAATATAGCACATACCCACATAATGTTAGATGAAATCCAGGTTAAGAAGACTTCATGTATGTAAAGCACTCATTCATTTAGAATTAGGGTTTCCAAACATAGCCATAGGAATTCTTGCTCAATTCCTTTCTTTTACATTTTTACCTTGTTGCAATCGAGGCTTACTATGTATTGTCACATCACCCAACTGATAGTTATATAAACACATCAATTGTTACCTTGTCAATTTAATACCAAGCATGTTGCCCTGCAATTGCTCACACATGTCAGTCACATGTTCCACAAATAAAGGCATCATATTTATTAATTTGAAACCAACATTTTCCAATCCTAACACCCACATCATACTCAACAATCAACTCAGATTCATCAGTCACGATACATAATGTTACAACTATCACCGACTTACTCTCAAGTACATATCAGTTGTCTCAACACATATGTATTAGTACAACCATCTTAAAACAAAACCATTCATTCGTGCAATCTTACAAACACATACTCATATCATGCAAGTAGCCAAACATTCCAACGACAGATAGACAACATAATAGACACCAAACACTCAAACATTAGATAAATGACATAGTCAAACATTCAAACACCAAATATACGACATAAGAAAACCCATACCTTAATGTATTTAAGGGGAAGCTATCTTTTCAGCACAATCAATCTCGATTAGAACAATATAAATTCATAACATATAAACTTAAACATAAATAAGGTCATGATATCCATAACATTCACTAACTAACATGTTCACATCATAAACTCATAAACAATTATCATTCATGCATAATTATCACATATCCACCGTCAGTCTAACATAATATCACAACATATTAACTCATACCTGAATGTCATAACCCTAACCATTTGCATAGACCAATCCAAATTAGTATGATACATATAACATCAAGATCTTAATGTAATAACCCTAATCATCAAGTTACCTGCATATAACAACAACAAGTTATATATCATGCTCATCAAGAACATATAACCTAATCATCAAGTTATCTAACCTAAAACAACAATACCAATGTATGCAACCACAAGTTACTATCATTCATGACTATTTGACACTTGTGCATATGACTACACTAATCAAATAGCATCTATCATGTATGTAACCATAACATTAATAGAATGAAAGACATGCACATAACCATAATGCATATAACAATCCTTAACCTACATACTTGCACCCAAACATACAATACCTGTATGATGATCTCCTCTTACCCCAAAGTTTAATGTTGCAACCTCATTCTGATGATCTGCATCTCCTACTCTATCTCAGCCAACACATTAGCATCATAAGGTATCAATATGATCGTGATGACCTAAATGCATACAACAACCTTATGCACAACAACCTTCACCATGAAAATGCAAGCATAACAACATATAGACACAAACACACAAAACAAAAATTATGGACTTATAACTCCTAAAACTTTGAAATTTATTCAAAGTTTTAGGAGTTATAAGTCCATAATTTTTGTTTTTGTCCTACTAGTCTTTTTATAATTTTCCATCATTTCCTTAAATTTATTTGATGACCCCTTATATGACTATCATAATGGGATTATAACTGATCATTAATCTAAAATTTGTTAGATAGATTAAGTATACATGTTTAATTATTGGGCTCTTCTAATAGGCTATACAATCCATTAGTAACATTAGGATGATACTCTTACTAACTATTAGGTAATAATAATATAATTTTAAAGTAATAATTTAATCTATAATATTAGTATTACATTTATAGTTATAGTGATATTAGGGTTAATAGATACTCACTATTATTAATATAATCACTATTAAACATTTGTAACTTAAATATAGTAACTTTTTACTTAATTACTAACGTTCTTACTATAAGTTAGTTAAGCATTATAATATTAAAATGAAATATTCATAAAATCATTAATTTAACATTGAGAACCCACTATATATTAATCCAAAAATAGAAATAAATAAATAAATAAATTTGTCGTTGTCCTTATCCGTTAGTCCATGTCCAGTCCGATTGTCTAGTCAAAGTGAGCTGTTACATGATCAAATATAGTCGTTAGTCCAATCGCTTATAATCGTTTCTTAATCAATCTTAGTTGTTGGAAGATTTGCTCTCCCTATTAAAATGTAGTCATGATCTGATTCTTCAACTTGTCCTGATGATGAACCACACTCGTTGGTTTGAAACGCATCGACAAATATTTCATAATGTGATTTACGCTGAAAAATCTCTCATACTTAATATGGATCACAAAAGCCTCAATTCAACAAGACACATTTAACTCATTAACTAGTCTTGAATCACCAAAAGCTTTTATGAACTTGAACCTGAAATTGTAATTAAATCACAACATTTTTCTTTAGAAAATTTCAATTCTCGTTTTTTGATTTCCAAAACAAATATTTCCAATATAAATACAGAATCTGAAAATGTTATTGCAACAATTTTTTATGGTACATGTGATCAATTAGTAGTTGCAATAAAATCCAATGTACAACAAAACTTGGATAATGAAGATATTAATTTATCCTTTTTCAAGGAAAATTCAGAACATGTTTCTCTAATTGAAAGAACTTCCTTAAACCTAGATTATAATACGACAAGTTATATAGATGAATCATTTTAGCCGTCATTATATTCTGGCATGCATTATTTTCTTTATCCTGATGTGTTTTAAATCAAAATATAGTCAATGATGATCACCTTAATATTTCAAATGATGATCTTCCTAATATTTGTTTTGAAAATTATGCATCTATTACTCATTTGGATGGTAATTCTTTAATTGCAAAACCCTCTTCTTTTGTATTTTCTGAATCTGTTAGTTCAGATCAACCATTTAATTTTCATAAGAAGAAAGTAATTTATGATGATTATCATGACAACGAGGATAAAGACTCACATCTTGTATAAAGTGCACTAATTTCGAAAATTGATCTATCTTGTAAAGATTCACACACTAATTTTGTCTCCTCTTACTAAACACAAACTTAATTTTGAGAATTTTGATGATTTAGCTTTGGAAGTTTCTGACGTATTGCATTCTGATTCTCTTTATAAACTTGTGTTTATAAGTTTTTTAGGGAATGTCCTTTTAGTGGCAATTCATTGACTGAAGTCCAAGATGAGTTCCAAAATTGCCTTGTAAAATTATTTTGTAATTTTAGTTTTCATAATAATTTATTTGTTTTTCCATCCTTCTATTTTCTTTTCTTTTCTTTTTGCAAGCATGTTCAATCTTGCCATATTGAATATCCTGAAGGTTTATTAAATGAAAATGATGAAATGGTTACTCATATTCCTGAATATAAAAAATATTTTCGTTTCCAATTTAATTCGATATTAAGAAATTCATTCCAATCATTTCAGCATCAATCTGATCTAAATCTTGAAAGTGTTCCTCCACAACTTGTCTTGCCATCATCTCATTTGGAAAGGTTTTACTCTCTAACAAATTTTCATCCATTCTTTAATGATCCATAGATATTTTCTTAGAGAATGCTTTTAAAAAGAGATGGTTTAGTAACAAGTTAATTTTAAATAAACTTATTTTTGTACATAATTTTACATTAAATGTAAATAATAAATTTTGTTTATTTTGATCGTTTTCATCATATTGTTCCCAATGTTTGACTTGTATATACAAGTAGGTAACAAAATGAGAGAATGGTTACATTGGAAGTATGAATATGCCTAGTCATTTTCCCTCTATTCAATTAGTAATTAGGAGTATATTAATTTAGAATGTTTTCACTGTAGATTTCAATAAGCAAGTAATGAATTTAATATTTTCAACATTTATTTCTCATTTTATGGGAAAGTGTTTTAAAACATATTATTGCATAATTGTCTTTATTTTGCAAAACTCCATCACACTTACAATAGAGCTTTTAGAAAACGTGTGTGGAGAATTGCAATGTTTTGACAATCTTTGATTCACAAGTACTTCTGAGAAAGTTATAGTCATTACTATTGTCATCCTATGTGAAATCAAGGTGAATGTAATCCTAAAATTCATTAATTAGCATTTTAGATTTAATAAATAATGATTTTGAGTTAGTTACCTTGCATTGGAGAAAGTCATATCTCTCAGGTAAGATTAAATGAACTTCTTCAATGGTAAGTCTCACATACTCACTTTCATTCATTTCTTTACTTTTTAGATTTAGTTTTGTTTTTAGTTTTTGCTGATATATAACTCTCTTTTGCAGCTCTTCACAAGCATTTTCACACCTCCACCATATCAAACTTTGAGCTCATTTTCCTCATTTGCTTTAAGTTTTTTAAAGGAACCAGTAACGTTTCTCATCGAATCAGCCAAAATGGGGGATTTATAAACCTTAATCTTTTTCTTTAAAGCATTACTTTGATTTAAAAATGGTTAGAAACTTTTTGCAAGTTTTGCTTCTGAAAAAGAAAATCCATAGCAAAAGAAATTTCCTCATTTCAATTAAACTTTTTTGTTACTAAATGCTTATAACTTTACAAGTTAAAATCGATCTAAATTTCAATATAAGAAGGAACATTTACATGATTATCTTCTTCTTTTCTTTTGTTAAGAAATTTATATAAACAATCTTGTGGAGTTTTTCTTTTAGATTTGGTTTTGGTGATTTTACCAACATACTTATGAATAGTTGTATCTTGAGAGAATTTTGTTATTATATCACATTTACATTTTTCTTTTAGATAATAATGTTAATATCATACCTTTGGCTTTTCACAAACATCTTTTGAAACTATTTTATGATTTTTTCAATTTGAAAGTAGAAAAATTTTAAGAAGAGGTTACCAAAGTTGAAAACTAGATAAAAATTATATAACTCTGAAATTTTTCCATTAAGTTGTGAAATATTTAAAGAACCTAAAAAATTATATCATTTTACTCGAGTTTGAGTCAAAAAGGTTATCTTAAAAAAAAGTAAAGACTGTCTTATGACTAAAGCACTTTCAACTCAGATTTGTCATCCAAAACTCTTAAGGAGTCAATGACTCTCCCCATCCATTAAAAAGAGAAATTTTAGAGTGTAATTCTAAAATATAATAAATAGAAAAGATAAGAGGTTTCATCACGAGCCAACTTACCATGATCATAGGGAACCAATTAAACTGACATTACCAATACTGAACACCAATAGGGTAATGGCTTATGATTGTTTCAATTATAAGACAATGGGACTCATCAGAAGCCAACTTGTTCAGTTTGATTATTACCAGTGAATGGCATTGTCACTATCTGTTCACTAAAATAGGACAATGGCTTTTAGACATCAATTGAATAAAAACATTGCATTCACAAAGATCGCAAAAGACCATAGCCCAAGTCTCGTGACCTATACCTAATGTGATTGTGATATAGCCCAGACCCGATGAAGTCATACACTCCATTTAATAAGCTCTCAACGTCTGGACAATCACAAAAAGACGCAGGCTGACACCTCTCCGCCTCTCTGCAATTGTGATATTTAAACTGGAACCAATTACAGATTTAAATCCATTGAATCAAAATATCACATTTTGGACATCGCAAGATCCAAATGCTTAATTCCATACCCCACTTCGCACCACCGATTACGATATGCGATATAAGACAGACCCGACAGCATGTGCCAAATCACTCTACCCATTCCAATGTGATTTGTGATCATTTTGGACCTGACGAGATTATACACTCTAGTTAATACATTCCCCGCGTCCGCGACTATCGGAAATACCAAAGGGTTATGCCTGTTGCCTCATGTTGAATGTGATTGTGATATGACATCATCAGTGACATCACATCCACTTCAGATGCCATGTCACTCGTGATGTAAGATCCACGTCATAGTGACGTCACCATAATGTCATCCCTTACGTCATTCTGTAGATCGCAAATCACAAATCTTTCAGGACTGTTAGCGTTTGTCGCTCCATTGATGTGATTGTGATCAACCTATCCTCGATCTTCCGTGATTGCAATATCACAATCGCAAAATCCATAGGCCTCATGTTATTTCTGCCTTCATTTAAAGTGTGATTGCGATAAGGATAGGTTCTGCTCCCTAATTAATTGCGATTGTGATTCGATATTTTTCATTTTGATTATGAATTGATCTCGATAAGAAATGCTCTCTATTTTAATACAATTGTTTTAATATAGTCTTTGTTTGAGATCCGATTGCGATATGGTTCATAGCCCCTCCATTGTATTGTGATTATGATGGACTATGTCTTTGATTCCAATGCGATTGCGATTTAAATAAATGACCCATATATTTTCATTCGATCTTATCTTTTTCTAAAAAGCACAATTTTGATTTATGTTTTCTTACCCATGGTTTATCGTTTTCTAGGTATAAACAAAGAATTTGACAGCAAAGAAAACGAAGAGGAGAATGATGCGCAGAGCAAGAAGCAGATCAAACCCACAGAATCTGCAAATGTGAGGATCCTATGATCAAAATATGATGCCAATAAGCCAGAATGGCATTTCAAAAGATTATTTTTGAAAGTTGTTTTTTATTTTTCAAGATTTGAGGGATTCCATTAATTTCCTCAGCGCTGTGCTCAAACCTATTATATTTTTAAAAAATTGTGTTGTTATTTAAACCCATTTAATGGATCGAACAAAGGGTCTAGAATCCGAGAAAGAAATCCTTTGGGGCTTGCATTTTTGTATCTCCAAGTTTGTCCTAATAGACTGGGTCGGGTCCAAAATTCGAAAAAGAAAGCCTTTGAGGCTTGCATTATTGTACATCTTAGTCTTTTTAATAGAATGTTTGGATTGGATTATTTTCTTTTACTTAAAGAAGCTTTAACTAGTTGCATTTTTGTACTTTTTGAGAGCTTTTGGGATGAAGAAAAAGGATCGAAATTGTGAATTTTACAAAAGGAGCATGATACATCGGGTATTTTTTTATCAATGTTTTAATGTTCTATTTTATATAATTTGCAGCCATTCCAAATTTCAATTTGTCTATTATACGTGTATTTTTAATACAGTTCAACATCATATCATTTATGAATATGCCAGCACTGTGATTTTTAATACATGTATCACCAAATTGTTAATTTATTTTGGTTGCGATATGAGCTGTAATAGTTCTTTTAATTAGCTATTTAATTAAAATAGTTAATCTTTAATGTTTTCATTTCTTTAAGTATATGATTAATTTTATTACCATGTACTAAAGACAACCATTTTAGATCGCATTCAAATAACAAGTAAACCCAGGAAATAAATAGATTTTATATGCATAAATTGGATATACTTCAATCAAACACTGATGTAACTACTTACTAAGTGTCTGATTGTTAGTATTTAAATCAACAAGGAACCAGATCTCAAGAGTTATCTCCTTAATGTAATTCCTTCATTTTTACTTCAATTCCTTAATGTTTTCTTTTAATAAATTAGCTCTTAATTGGTAGAAGGATTCTTCTTTCCTTCAATCAAGATAGGATAGATTAATTGCATACTAGTTAAATCATGCATGTGTTATCTTAGAAGTCCTCTCTTCGAGGCAAAGATTTAGATTGGTTTAGTTGTTCCACAAAAAAAACAACTTAAGGATCATTCTTCTTGCCTGATCAACTACAAGAATTGATCTGATGTCCCTAGCTATTAAAGACATTTTTAAAGGTTATAGTGATTGGGAAAAGGTTACTGGACCTAGTTAAACAAGTCGGAGCCACTATTCCAAATGGAAAAGGAACTTCTTTAAGGTCCGGACCGGTTAGTTTTCCCCCATGTTGGTGCAACGAATTTTGAGACATCGCCCGCCCCCGATTGCACATTGCATAATCCCAATCAGTGATGAGGCCCTCCTTTCCTCTATCACTGCACATTGCGCAATAGAAGGCCTCTTTACAACAACTACGCATTATGTACTGTCAGTCTCTAGCCTCTCCCTCTTGCAGTCAATATCTACAGAATGCTCCCTCAGATTTTGCATAGTGAGCATTTCCAGTGACCAATGAGGTCACTCTACCTCTCTTGTGCCCAAGCATTGCGTAATCCCTCTTCTTAGTGACTATCTTCTGCTTGTGAATTGTTAGATTAGTTGATCTCTTGCTTGATTGACTTGTTGTTTCCATGAGTGCATATGTTTCACCAGGTACTGCAGATCGAGGGCATACAAATCTTTCATCATCCACTAGCACCATGCCTCCAAAGAAGGGATCATCAAAGGTGGTCACAAAAAGCAGTAGTAACGATGCCATGGATAATAACTTGACAAGAGTGCCTATCTTGTCGGACACCCAATGCTTTATCGACAAAGATTCCATTTTTACATGGTTGACCATTAAAGATGTATTCACTTCAAATGAGTTCATGAAGGATCTGAAAGTTAGGGAAGTTTATGAGAATATCAAGCAATCATGGTTCCACAAAATTGTTTGTGGGTATCTTGTGCTACCTTGTGTCAATGTCATCAAGTGGATACTATAAGGTCTAGACACCAAGAACATGGTTCTCAACAATGTCAGTGGGAAGAAACTTGCCTCTTACCATCCACATGACTTCCATTCATATTAGAAGTTTCCCAAGTTTGAGCAACACATAGATTCTTGATTTTATGCAACTTGGGGCTATTTGAACACTAGAAAAGTGATCAAGTCATGGTGGTAGGAACTAACTAAGTTTTGCTAGAAGCTTGATGGTACATACAAGACTAAGTCTCCCAAAACAGCTTATCAATACCTGATGGATATGTGTAGCAGGATCTATGGATGAAAGAATATTGAATCCTTCAACGAAGGTTAGATCTCCATGCTTTATCCACTCGTCACAAAAGGGGAGGTATTCAATTGGGAAAATTTGTTATCCCAATAGCTGAAGATTAATTTTAACAAGGTGAAAGAACCACCATAGGACAAACAACCACAATTTTGCATGTATGCCTACTTACTGGATGGTATATGTTCTCACCATGAATTTCCAAGTCTAGAATGGAAGTGGAACCCGAGAGAGATCCCTATTAATGTGCATCGCAGATTGTTGTTGAAAATATAGCTATAGAGGAGTATATAAGAATCTTATTGAGCACTTATTCAAGGTTTTGTATCAGATGATCTTTGAGGAAGAAGGCCCTTACATGTCCCATGAGGCTAGGGAGGAAATTCCAGAGATAGTAGATTGTTCTGCCCCACCTCAAGGAACATACCTTAGTGTGTTCGGTTCACAAAATCCTACACATCTTTTTCCAAGGTATGTGATCGATAAAGTGGTCATGCAAGAGGTTGCTTATAGACTTAGGACAGGTCTATTTCCTTTGTTGTAGAAGAAGAAGAAGGCACCTTGTCCTTCCTTTCCTTTGCAAGTGGGATCCTATGAGCTTAAGAGCTTGAAGGTTGCATAAGCAGAAGTTGAGAAGTTTATCAACCTTAGGTTCAATGAGATGAGCTTTAACATCTATGATCCCAGAAGAGTGTGTAAAAGACATTGTGCCAAGTTTCATTTTATCTGGCCTTATGAGTCTTATTGCCTAAAAGAGGAAGAGAAGATAAAGCATTGGTATAATGCTTCCCAAACCCATGCACCAGGGAATGAGGTAAGGCCTCCCAATGCAGTCCATGAGCAGGATGTTCAGGAAGAGGATAAAAAAGAAGTGCCCATTCTAGTCAACATTACCAAGTATTAGAGGAAAGCTATGCACAATCCTGAAGCAGAGAGGAGCTGAAGGTTTCAAGAAGATTCTATCATTCTTAGAGTGGCCATTGCAACAAAAAAGAGCAGAAAGGAGTCAAAAGAATGAAATAAGAAGCAGCAAGAAGAATAAAAGAGACACGAGGAGGAATGAAAGGAAGAAGAGGAACAAATACAAAAAGAAGAACAAGAAAGGAAAGAAAGATAAGACATGCAGAAACGGGAAGAATTAAGAAAGGAAGAAGGAAGAATAAGTAGCCAAAAGAAAACATCAAGAAGAAACATGGTAGGAAAAAAGAGAAGAGGAATGACATAAGCAATTTGAAGAGGAAGAACAATAGAAGCAATTAGAAGATGAAGAAAGCATTCAAAAGCAAGATGAAGAACTTGTAAGATAAATGCAGGAGAAAATATTGGCTCAAGGCATAGAGGTTGAATGAGAGGAGGATAACCAAGAGGTCAAAATTGTGCCTATTGAATAACAGATCAATGGTCAACTTTCGGTTAATATTCACCTCCCCTTACTGGTGGCCGCATCCCATTTAGTGAAATGCAAATATCTCCTATAGAAGATGATTTGGTCATGGATATTTCTAATGTTACATTGGATCAATTAAAGAACAAAATAGTGCAAGAAAGATATAAGTATTTTCCTAATGACCTAGTTCATCTTGTTTCTATCCACACAAAGAGGGTAATTGTGTCCAATACCAAGAAGAATTTGAGAACAGGATTTAGCTTCTGCAAGGAAACAGATTAATCATCTCCTTGTCGAGAATCAAAGGTTGTCCTCTGCTGATTCTAACTTGAAGGAGTTATAAACAATGATATTTGATGAAATTCACTCATTGGGAGACACTATGAGATAACTACATGAGGAAATGATCACCCTTCATAATGCGGTGGTTCTCTTGCACGTAATGCAAAAGTAGTCGTGAGAAAATCCCAAAGTCCTAAAGACAGTTTATGCATCCATTGATGTGATCAAGGAATGGGGCACTAAGTATAGGAATGCACCATAACAGTTGGTCAGAAAGACAAGGTAAGGAGAAAAATTAGAAAGGGTTGAGGTTAGAATGCTTTTACAAAGTAACAAACAACCCAATACTTATGTGGCCAACATTATAACCACCTTCTTGTGACTATATCATAGTTTGGACTCCTTGGTAATAGCACACAAGTTAACTTCTGTTAGAGCCTTGTCAAAGACAAAGGGAGGAATGTTATCATCCAAGAAATTGAATAATTCTTGAAAAAGTTGAGGCATGTTACCACTAAAGAAAATTTAGAGATCATAAGGCAAAACATTCAATAGTTTGTAGCTAGACCTGCCAAGGTGAATATGAAGTTGTTCTTACTATGGAATAATGTTCAAATTGGTTCCAAAACCATCTATTCAAATGAAATGGAGGTAAGAGTCAGATATAAGACAAATATTCCATCAAAGTTTGAGGTCATAGTAGCACAATGTAAGGCTTGGTACCGATATGTTACATCAGAACTACAAGGAGAAGTTGTTGAGTTACAATTTCCTCGTGCTCAAGAATGATGTATAAAGTTTTGTCTTATTAGGCTTTAGCCACATTTTGTCTTATGTGATTTTGTATTTAGAAAATAATAATAAATGTAAATGTAAGTGGAAGTCCAAGGGTCAAATAGGGAACATGAAGAGTCATTAGATAAAATAAAGACAAAAGAAGATCAAGAGTCATTAGGGAGCTCAAAGATCACAAGAGGAGGTGAAAGGTCACCTAATTTGTTATAAATAAACCCTCATAACTCAAGCAAAGGGGCTTGGAACTTAATGTTGGTAGTCTTGGCTTCTCTGGTCTAGCATAGGAGTGAATATCATTGTTTGGAGAAGTAAGTGGTAGCTTCATGTGCCACTATTGGGGCTAGTGTAATATCAATATATTGTGTACTTGGAACTTTCCCTTAATCATTAGAAGCTCTTAGAGCCAACACACTTTCATGCATGTATCATGGATGTTGTAAGACTATTCTTTAAATGTCTACGATATATGTTATTTCACAAATTCTAAGGTCAATGAGCTTTTTTCGTTAACTTTAGTATGTATAATATTGAATGTGTGTTGTATTTGTTTTCATAATCATTATTATCTTGTGAAATATTTTGCAAGTTAACTAACAATTATTTCATGTGTGTGTGTGTGTCTCTTCTACAATAATACTATTACTTTTCTCCCAGAGGCTCGCTCTCTTTTCCCCTTGCGTGAAAGGACCTCTTATGCATTACAATTCATATTCCATAAAGTTTACTCACTTGTTGTCCTCAAAGTTATGTGTGTCTTATGTGTTTATTATAGCCAAAGAACATATTTAAGATCACACTTATGGCAACTGACCTTATTTTCCAGTTAGGGCTCCTACTCCAAATGGTGTGAGGTCTAATTGGGACTTCATACCAGGGATATCCCCTTCCCTATTGTCGGCATCCAACAATGTCAACAATGTACTAATGTCTAGGGCTAATGCATAGTACCATGCTAGGTCACATTCAGAGTCTTATGTAATTTGATTAAGTCTTTCTAGTATTTTTTTAAATAATTAAAAATTTCCGCAAAATGAGATCTTTAATTAATTTTCTATGTAATGATGTAAATAAGTGGCCTTAAAAAATGTTGGTGGCATGTGGGTGCTGAAAATTCATGCTCATAGCACCAAAATTCTCCTTGTACCCACTTTCGGGGTAAAAAAATTAATTATTCCTCCATGAAAACCCACTTTTATCAAAATTTGAGGATAAAAGATCAAGTAAATTGCAAAAATTAATAAGTGGGGACACATTTTCCAAGTCAATGATAATCAAAGGAATCAAGTGGAGTGACTTGGCCAAGTTAAGGTTGAGTTAAAGGCTAATTTGGTAGCCAGCCAAACATCACGAATTGGTCCCACCAAGCAGGTCAAGTTATTTACCAACAATTAAGGGGGACAAGTTCCTTCCTTTTTAGAGGATGAGATTCATCCTCCAAGCCACGAATTTGGTACTTTTTGGTACTGAGAGTGTGGAAATAAAAAAGGGATTTAACTCCCCCTTACCCCCTTGACTCCTCACCTAACACGCAACCACAAAAGAGGGGATACACAGGCCCCAAATGACATCCACACACACATTAATTAAAGGTTGTACATACTACATAATTGGAGGAGCACACAAGCCAAAATCAAAGTTGATAAACAAGCCTAATTAAGGTTGTCTAATAGCCACATTTGGTAGAGAATTAACACGCACCAACAGTTAAGATAGGCCTAGCCAAATTGAGGACATTTGTTGGGCCTTTTGGCCCTCTCCCAAACTCTATATATTGTGACCCATTTGCTGTCATTTGAAATAATGGAAGCTTGAGAACTTGGGTACACTATTGTAATTTTGTTACACATTTTGATAATACAAAAGAATTTGGAGATCAATAGTATCTTTCTTTGTGTGGTTTTCCAGTGTGTTTGAGTTGACATAACTCATTGGTTTTTATGCTATTTATTTTCAAGTTGGTTATCATAGGCTTCGACAATGACATTGTTGTCTAAAAGTTTTGAATTTTTTACATTCTAGATTTAACTATTACACGTGTTTCTAGGTTGAATAACAAGTTAGTTTATCATTGTGCAAAATTTCACCTATGTTGTTAATCTTGTAGGCAAGATCTTAAGTGTTGTTTATAGGTATCTCAAGCTTGGAGTTGGGGAATTTCTTGGTTGAGCCATCCACTTCCAAGGATTCTAAGAGGAATTATTCCCACTTGGGCCGAGAACTTCCAAACGCTTAAAAAGGGCTTTAAAAGAACCCATTATCTCTCACTTCTTTCTCATAAAATTCTATAATCACTCTTAGTTCCATTCACAAGTGTTATATTATTGAATTTAGAAAACCAAAGGCTTGAACTGTTGGTTGTCATAACAGTCATAAATCAACCAAAGAAGATGATTTAAATGAGCTCTTCTTTGCTGCTCTAGAATAGGAGTTTCATTCATTTAACTTAAAATTTGTTTAATCAATTTTTTTTGCTAACGTTGCGAATGTCCAAAGTTTGTTTTGGCATCTTTCAACTTGTACGATTGCTAATTTTTTTGCAGGTCTATAGAGTGCAATAAGATAAATCTATAGGGGCTTCAACAGCCACCAAGACTCGTCCTTCTTTCCTTCACCTACAACACCAAATTTCTTGATCTCTCTCTTTGTTTTTCATTGAAAATTAGGCATTTAGGCATCTATTTGGATTGTTGTCCTAACAACAATCTATTTTGCTAAAAAATACAAATTTTACCTGGTCATTCCATAGTAAAATGTGATAGTAATTTAATGTTTTGAACTTGTAAATTTTTGCCTTTTATACCATAGTGACCTTAAGTAGTTTCGATCATTTTTTAGCATTTTTTAAACCAATTATCTAAATTTAAAACCATTATATGTACCTTGAAAACCCCTTTAAAGGGCTTTATTCGCCCAAGGATCCTTTAACGAAAACATTGTAATTTTGTAAAAGAAGGTTCTCTTTTGGGTATGCCAAAAGATCCATTGTAACAAGTAAAAAACTTCTCTTAACTTGCAAACTTTGCGGGAAGAGCATTTGATCCCATTGAGGGAATTTTTTTGTAAGATATTTCCAAAGTATTTATTTAAATCCATTTTCTAAAAGGGATTTATTGTAAACCATCTCTCTCCCCATCCCTCTTTCTATAAGAGGGATCTAATAAAGAAATATTTTTTTCTTGGGAGGTAAGGGATTTTTCCCTTAAACACCCCCCCTTACCCATTTGGGGAATTCTCTCTTGTGGTGCTAGAATGATTTTAATTTATTACTAAAATAAGGTAGTGTAACATAATCATGATTAGAGTAGTTGGACTAATTTTTGTTTCATACAATCTACTCTAACTTGCAATTTACTTGTTTCTTGTTTAACTTGATCTCTTATCATTTTCTATCTAGTTTAGTAATTTTACTTTACATTTCAGCAATTATGTAGCTTAGTTTTAATATTTCAAATTTGTCTTTGCAATAATCAATCTACCTCGAGCTTTGTTGGTTGAAGTAGTAACGTAGGGACCCTCTTTCCCCTAAGACTTCTTATTTTGAGATCGAGGCCCAATGAAGGTAAGGCCTGGGGAAAGAGTTCAATTGAAACTTGTTCCATTTTGCAACTACCTAATTAGTGAAAGTAAATTAACTTAATATAAACCAAGAATACATTCATGTTGCAACATTAGTACTTGGAGTTTCATCTCGCTTTCTTTCTAAGTTTATAAAGATTGTCTATATTTTTTTAGGCAATTATTATCGCTTTAAATACAAACATTTTGTTTAAGAGAACAATCTTGTTCCAAGAATTTACATTCCTATGTATTTCATATTGAGCATTGTTATATTTGCTTAGTATTTATTTCCAAGCTTTAATTTCAAGGTTATCTTCTTCACTTTGAATATTTACTTTTGCCAAGTACTTTATATTTAACACTCGTCTACTTTGATCCATATTGTCTATTATTGAAAAATCTCCTTATAGACGGTTATTGTTATTATGATGCTTGTTTGGTCTAAAATGCGGATGCAAATTAGAGTTTCATTTACTATCAATCCAGGTAAGTAAACTTAGAGGATCATCCAATATATATGGAATTAGAGACAAACTATACTAAGCTAGGTGAAGAAATGAAAAAGCTCCCTTTAGGAGGTCTTTCATTGGGATCTTCAACACCTATTTAGTCATTTAACAAAATGAAATCTAAAGACATTGTAACAAGTGTAAGAAATATTAAAGCTCCCGTAGAGGAGACTATTCATTAATATTTCTAACCATCTTAATAAATAAACTAAGAAATGAGGGCATTTAAACATAATTCAAATTGATTACAGGAAATATTAAAGCTCTCTTACAAGAGACTATTCATTTATATTTCCAGCATCAAGATCTTTAAACTAATGAAATTAAAAACATAAATGAAACCTTACTATACCAAAACAAGTATGCAAGTGAGGCAATAGGGGCCCTCCATAGCTCCACAAGCACACCTAAAAAGAAGTCAATGTAGAAGAAAATCCAATCCACTTTATTTATCCTCAATTGCAAATTGCAATTACAAGCTCCAAGTTCTACATTCCAAAAGGTTCTAAATCTCCATTACAATGATCCTAAAATCTAAAATTACAAATGAAGGACTAAGTTTCTAAATTCTAAAAATTAAGATTACAAATGAAGGAGATAACACTCCTATTTATACAACAAGATGAGATAACAAACTCATAATGATGATCCACTATTCCCTCTTCAAATCCACATATCTCTCAAACAATGGTGACACATAACCCTATTCTCCATGATCTTCTCCATGAGGTCCATGATCTCCTCCAATTCAAATTTGAACATAGAGTGCCACATAAGGGTGCCTTAGAAGCTTCCTTTGTACCTACACATGTCAACAAATTCATTCTATTTGTTAGGTGTAAATATATGGATATTGTTTTCTAAAGTTTAACCACAAATTCTCTTAAAAATACTAAGAATTAATAATGTTTTGGAAAACACAATGATAACCCATTTAATGATGAAAGTGAAGCTAATGTGATGACATGGTGGTGGAATAGAGGTGAGAAAATATGTGAATGGAGAGAAAGTGGATGCTGAATGGAGTGAAAGTGGATGTATTTTAAGGATAATTCTTAGGCCCAATAATGTTTTGAATTCATTTATTGCAAACTATATATTAATTTAATTTGGATGTATCATTGATCATTAAATTTTAACTCCTAAAACTTAACTTATCTAGTATAAATTGTTAAGCCTTATTTATTTTTATAGGGACCACCACCCTTGGCTTTGTTAGGAGTTAGCCTAGATGGACGAATTGAGATTTGAGTGATAACAATTCAACTCCGAACTCACCCCTAAGGGCACACCAAGTGTAGTTACTATTATATATATATATTATATATATATATATATATATGGAAATGGGCTTGAAACAAAGCTTACAATGCTTTTATTGGATCCCAATTAAGCATAATTTTACCATTTTTACTATGTGGATGATTCACACAATTGTTAAAGAAATAATCATGCCATTCACACAAATTGTTAGTTTACTCTGTGCAAGATTCACGTGACTATGAGTCCCTTAATTGCACTTGTAACACTCATGCTCGACCCCTAGAATGTAAAAAACATGTAATGTGAAACTAGGTTGGTGAGTCGAGACACATTAAATAGGTTGGTGAGCCAAGGATAAATTTTGAGGGCCGTGGTGCTCAGATGCATGTGAGTATATGTGCTATGGGGGTCATTGTGCTCATGTGCATGAATGTTTTGTAGTTAGGGTTGGTATACTCGTGTATAAATGTTTTATAATTTGAGGATAGAAGGTCTGGTAATGTAATCATGTAACACATGCATATTAAAAAAATAAGATGATTGCACAACAAAAGACGAAATGAGAATGGGGTGTTGAGACTCCATGGATGACCTAAAGGGGATTATATGATTAAAATAATAATTAAGAAGTGCCCATGCATATAACCAAAGTGCATTCACAGATTAGGGAGTGTCAAGTGGTTAAGAAGAGGCGTGAATATATAAAGAGACATGTTTGGCACTATGAAGGGGGATTACATAGAGGATTTTCCTGCGATGTGACAGGAGCACATAATGGTCCCTGTTCATAATTCTAGAGAGATGACCATGGAAGTGTGGCGACAATGACAAAATGGAAGCCCGTAAGGGTACCTAAAACAACCATGAGGGTAATGGAACTCTTGGAAGCCATAGGATTGTTGGTTAGAGGTTGTCAAGCTTGGTACCTTGGCTGTGTGAGGCTTGGAAGGGTACCTGGGAGACCCTTGAAGGTATTGGAACTCTTTGAAGCCACATAACTACTAATTGGAGGTTTTTAGGTTTGCTACCTTGGTTATGTGAGGCTTGCAAGGGTACTTGGAAGGCATAAGAGGGCAATGTAGACTCTTGGAAGCCACAGGACTATTGGTTGAAGGATGTTAAGTTTGGTACCTTAGTTGTATGAGGCCTGGAAGCGTACCTAGAAGGCATGTGAGGGCAGTGGAACTCCTGAAAGCCAAAGGAAAACTGGTTGGAGGCTATCGGACTTAGTACCTTGATCGGTGATTGTTGGTACTTTGTGTGTACCAAGACTTGGGGTGAGCCGATTCCCATGGAGTTAAAGCCCCATCTCGGGAGTGACCCACTGCTAAAAGAAAATGAACAACATGGTATATGGATGGGTGGAACGTCGAAGGCCTGTAGGTAGTTACAAAAATTAAATGATAATAATTTATCTATTATGTTTATATTTATGCTACAATGTTTTTATATATACATACATGTGAATGAAATGCATATGAATATTAGTGAAGGAGCATATTTATGCTTAAAATATGTTTGTGCATATGTTATGAATTTTAGTATGCATTGCATTATGTAAGTTATCAAGTGTGAAGTATCTCAATAGGGGATAATTCATAGGTTGCAAGTTACCATGTATAACTAGTACAAAATTAGGCATCAACTAGAGGTTGGAATAGCGGGCAGGTGGCCAAGGCATGTTACAGGGTGTATTAGAGCCTAGGTTGTAACACTAGTCTCGTATGGGATGAGCATAGGCATGTTGTACAAAGGTTGCAAGTGAAGTGTTTGATAAAACATTGATTAGTGGATGCTTTCCATATGATTGTTAGGATGCCTAAGTTAAATTGGGAAAAATTATGAGGAGTTCAAGAAATTCAAAGAATTGGAATAGGAGACGTTATAGGTTCCCAATAGGAGCTGCATATGCACCAACATCTATAGAATGTAATTTCCTCTTTTTAATGAAATTGTGATTTTTCCTTATGGGAAAAAAAGGTTCCCAATAAGAGCCAAAGACACAACAACCTATGAAGAAATTGGGGAAATTTGGGGCAATCCCCAAAATTCCTTACTATCTTCAAATATCTTTATGCAAATTTAGTGAAAGGTGATCAACATGTAAGTTAGAAGGGTGATAGTCATTGATCTGCGGCAATGCCATATATGATGGCCAATATAAACTATTATCATTTATGTTAGATCTCCTTTCCAACGGGGTGAAAGCGCTATGGTTGGCCCATGCATATGGAAAGTGGTTTCACCTCTTCTCCTAGGAAGCAGTGTCAAATGATGTGCGAGTTGGTTGGGCGAACCTTGCATGGTAAGATATTTAATGATTGAGGTTGATTGTGAGCCACCCTCATAGGCAATGTTTAATGAGAGGGAGGCAGGGCCATGGTTTGGATCTCCACCAAACCACCTAGATCAATGGTGGAGATTAATTTTTGCGAATTCCTTGCCCCAAGCTTGAAACAAATGTTGGGGGCCCCATGTTACCAATGGTTTAGTCAAGGTGGTATAGTGAGTTTGTGACAAGAAGATGACTTAGCATGATAGGGAGGTAGTTGCAACGGAGGTAGGTTGGCATAGAGGGATATGAGACATTAACATGTCAGCATGCATGGACAATTGATGTGGATCGGTGGATCCCACCTTGATCACAGTGAAAGGAGACCACGACTATCAAATCTCAAATCTTGGAAATTACAAATGATGTTAAAGTGGAAAAAATAGCTCGATGTTGCAGTGTCAATCTGGTAGGGCCTAGGAGAGGAGCCCACAAATCTTAGTCCTTCGTATCTCGGGCATGTTCAAATGAGCGAGAAAAGAAGTTGAAGAAGCTTGATGATGAGATATCGATTCGTGATGTCACTTAGAGGGAATTTTTTTTGAAATGTGCACCAAAAAAAAAGGGCCTTAACGAATCTAAAAGAAAAAGCCACATGCATGCCAAGTGTCAAAGTAGGTACCAGAGGTCAGTCCAAGGCCAATAAGAATTGGGGAAAACCAAAAAAATTTAGAGAATTAATGATTTTTCTCGAGGGAAAAATAAAAAGTGCACAAAGAGGGCTTATGTATGATGATAGAAAATATAGGGTACAATTGTAGGTGAGTTTGACTAATCCAGGGAAGTCAATGTGAATAATTATAACTAATTGGAAAAATGCAGCTAAATGAAAAAATATACAGTCACTTTTGTTGAAATGTGGCAACAAGAATATTCCAATTTTAATTTGTCCTTGAGTTAAAATTGAGAATTAAAATTCGAATTTAGTCTTACCAGCTGTTTGAAAAATAATTAATTAATTCATCTTGAGTTAATTAGTTGGAGAAATTCAAACATGAAGTCTTTGTGAAGTCATGCAACAATTATCCCTTTGATGGAGGAAGTTATGCCTTAATTAAGAAGATAAGGATGAGTTATATTTGGGTTGTAATTAGTTAGCTCAGTTAATTGAGTTAAGTCCAGTTAAATTAGTTCCAAACAGTTTGAGGAACTAATTGTGAGTTTAGTTAGTTAATGCATGCATGCATGAAACTAGTGTACTCCAGATAACTGAATATTCTCTCATAAATAACTCATGCATGTCAGTTCAGACAAAAGCCCAGTTGAGATTAAAGGTAGGGACAATGTATTATCAGTTGCAAGAATTTTCCTATAAGAAAATATCTTGCATGTAGAAGGATTTCATTCCTTGATATTTGCGCAGTTTACAGTGTGTTGGAGCAGTGTGTGAGATCAGTGTCACCCAAGGTTACAGCTGGAGCACCCAGGGAAAACAACGCAAGGAAATAGGAGGCTTGGAGGGCAGAGAGAAAGGCATATGAGTTGTCTAGATTGTCTATGAGCAGTGTGAGGGATTGTACTGAGAGCTGGATAGCTGTGAGAGCTAAAGCTTTGTGTAATCCTGAGATGTTTCCGCTTATATGATAATACAGATAGCAGGGTTTTTAGCTAAGCCTTTCCCTAGAGTATTCTTCTGTGTTTCATGTGTATTGATTCTTCTTCTTTGTTATATGTGTTTTGTTTGATCTTGCTCAAGTTTGATTGTAGAAGTAGATTAAGTATTTTGCTTTAGTCTATTGCATAATCAGGTTAATCTACAGTGATAATTTCTACATGGTATTAGAGTAAAGGTGATCAGAGCTGTGAAAAGTATACTGAGGAGGGAAATTTTAAGTTTGAAGTTCTTGATTGTAGGTGAAAAATCGAATTCTTATCACACCTCAAAGTTCACCAATGGTGTTCAATGGCTTGAGACTCAAGTATGCACTGGATGGCAGCTCGAATTACATAGCATGGAAGGATCGCATGGAAGCGGTATTAGAAGACAATGGTTTGAAGGATTTCATTGATCAAGAAATCCCCAAGCCAACTGCAGCGAATGCACAAGAATTGGCTGAATGGAAGAAGTGTGTGGCGAAGGCGAGGAGGATTCTTCTTGAGGGAGTTCGAGATCATATTGTCTCGAGTCTCCATGGGAAAGAGACTCTGTTTTCAATGTGGAAGACATTGAAGGACCTATATCAGAACAATAGCGACCAGAGGAAACTGGCACTCAAGGATAAGCTTCGAAAATCAAGTGTGAGAAGGGCGACACTATTTCTACATGTCTGAACAAGCTCACCACCTGCAGAGATGAGCTTGGTAGTGATCTGAAAATGGGGCTCTTAGGCTTCTTGTCTAACTTACAAGAACCTCTCCCACTTCCAAATCTTTAAATTTTCCCAAGTCTATTTGACTAACCAATGCGGAAATAAGAAATGCTTGAAAATATGGGTGTATGCTTGTATTTGTTTTCAGCTGGTTATTTGCTTTAAAATCTGTTGTTTGTGCTGATATGGGAAGGTACTTAAACTGATATACAAATGCATATAACAACAATTAAAGCAGCAGTAAAAACAAACACATAAGACAACAATATAATATGGAGTTCACACTGATATCTTGGGCTACGTCTCCTTGAGCTCTAATCAACTCGATTAGGCTCTCTGGGATTATGGCTTCAATTCTTTTACAAGTTGTCACGCGGAATGAGTTATACTTGCGGGCAAATCTAACCTTCCTAGGAGTCTAAGACTCTCTAATGACAAAC
>APFE030459913.1:346637-378245 GCA_000404065.3 Pinus taeda
GCATGATTATTTAGAGGTCTTTGTTTCAGCCGGATGTATACCCCAGGAAGTTTGTACACCCCTCCACGCGGGGGGGGGGGCTAATCCCCCCCTGGCTGGGGGGTCCGGGGGCTAGCGGTCCGCCGGCGGGGGTTTCAGGGGCAGCGCCCTTGGTGGGCCCCAGTATTGCAGCAATAAGGCTGCAACTCCTAGGACTCCCTTCTTTAATTTTATCAACCCGGTAGTTCGTAACAAACTTCGAAGCAACAGTGCTGTATGCACAAGTACTAGCTCTTGCCGCAGCTGTCACTTGGTCAGTTGGCACAAGTCCACTAGGGCCTTAAGTCAACTTCTATGAGCTTTGAGAAGAAGCTTTTTAACTGATGGATGAAAGCAAACTCAAAGGAAGCTAATCTACTTGCAGAAAGAAACTGAAAAGCTGAAAGGAAATGCAAACCCTAGCAAGCCCTAATTTTACCAGCTAGCCCTACTGATGCGAAAAAGAGGATTTAGCGACTGAAAGAGATGCCAATGACTTCTAGGAAGGTAAAATGCATGTGTTTAAGTTATCACTATCTGAAGAAAACATTTTTTTGTATTTTTTGAGTTGTCAGAATTATCGTGCATGTGCTTTAACTGTTTTTTACTGTGCAGAGGCGGATCGGTGAGAGAAAATGCTTGCAAGAGGTTGGGAAGGTTCAAAGAGGGCCTAAGGGGTCCCTAGCACCCTTCCTGAAAGTTTCATATAGTTTGGCGATCAAGAAACCGCTTTCGTGAGCTTCTACAGGAAGTCTGCAGGGGTTCTACAGGATGTTCTGGAATTTCTATAGGATGTCTGTAATTTTCTACAGGCTGTTCAGAAATGGGATTTTGGAGGATGGATGGAGGAAAAAAGATGAAGGAATGGGTATGGAGGTGAGATAGGGGTGTGATGAAGTTTAGGACTTGGTAGATGGAGCTGAGGAGTGGCGAGGATGGTTGGATTTGTTCAAGGAGGAGTGGAGCAATGTTGCACAAAAATATGGGAGTTAGGGAAAAGTGAGGGAATGTGGCAATGGTAGGGCAAGGATCTGAAGTAGAGGGTGGAGCAGGTAGGTTGGATGGAGTATGGGCAGATGGAGAAGTATGATAGGTGCTCTGCAAGTTGTTTTTCAAACTAAACAAACAAACACTTAGAAAACCTATGACCTAGTTACTTCACTCTAATCTGACCTAGGTAACAGCAAAAGGAAATGAAAAGAAGTTTATTCGTAATGAAATACATGAAATAACTATGCAACTAAGCAATCATAAACTGAAGCATTTAAACACAACTAATATCAGCGTCTGCAAATGAGAATTCCAACACTAATGATTGCATGGAAAAGCAAAAAAATAGTGTTTTTGTTGGCAGCAATGTCACCTTTGTCCCAACTCACGATCCCACTGAGGGAGAGGTGAGATCAGAGGTGCTTGAGGCCCTTTTTTCTGAAGATCTTTCCTGTTGTAACCGATCAAATAAATCTGAACATGAAAAGCTACCTTAACCATAAAAAGCAACCTAAATAACAAACCAAGAGTTAAATCTAAATAACAGATTTTATTCTAAGATTGCAGCAAAGACACATGAAAGTAAACAAAGGAGGTACTGGGCACTTGAGATGGGCCCAACCCCAAGAGCTACAACCTCCTAAGAGAGATTAGGGCTGGTGCAAATCTGGATTCATCTTTATTGATCAAAAGAATAAGTACATTCCAACAACTGTCCACAAGGAAGAGCTTGAATATGTGTTGAAATGCAAAGCTAATCTATTGCCTAAAAAATGACTAAAATCGAACTACAAGCTAGCTAACTTCTACCTAAAAAGTGACTAACTGAAATGAGGCCCTAAGCCCTCTTATTTATACAAATTGAGGATCCCAACAACCCTCCTAAACTTTAGGGACTCAGCTGCCAAAACTTGTAGTTAACAACAACTTTACTAGCCTTTGCTCGGCTACCCTTGTGATAATTGATTCGGTGGCCCTTGAACTCCGAGCTGATGGTGGAGAATTCGAGGTAAGGGCCCATAAATGAAGGGGACACTTTCCTACAAATCCTCTCCACGAATTTGGCTGCCAAGTGCTCATTTAAACCTTTGATTTTGTCTCCAAATTGACCAAAAAGACTGCATTTAAAGGCACACATTAGGACTGTTGGCTATGACTTAACCAATTCCCTCTATAGATAATATATTAGAAAAAATCAAGTAAACAATGAGAATGGTGGATTAAGTCGAATTAGGAGGTTGAATGAGCCCATATAATTATCCATTTTTGGGGCTCATCATCACCCCCTACTGAAAGTGTTGCTCATCCTCTGAGCAACTAATCTATCTACTCATATCTGATGGCCCTGGTTGCCTCCTTGTCATGCCAAGCTTCTGAAGTGATGTCCTCTTCTCGGTCATGAAACCATGTTTTTCTCTCTGCTTCTTCCCACTGCCTGTGCTCCTTTTCTTGTAGCAGTTTTGTTAGCACCTCAACCTCAGCCTGCAGCTTGTCCTATCTTTGCTACTCATCAGATGTTCCTTGTCTTTCCTTCTTGTTGTGATTTTTTGGCCGCCTTTCCCTCCAATTTATTGGTCTCTCTTAGGTTAGCCTGAGTTTGTTGTAGAACAATCTTAGCATCCTGTAGAGAGGCTGTTGTGTCCAACATTTTCACTCTTTCTCTCTAGGTGGATGTCTTCGGGCTTCCCCGTTCATAGGTGATGGATGCCTTTGAGGGAGACTTTTCCTTTTGTGTAGCTGGGGTATCTACAATTGTAATTGGTTTTTTTGACTGTGGTTGGGGTCTGCCAGTTTTTATCCATGCTCCTTCTTGCCTTAAAATACATGGAAGGCTCCCTCTTTCGCTGCCTTTTTTGCTTCAGAGATGTGCTAAGGGTAGCCAGCACAGTTGCTGCCTCCCTAGCTAAAATCTCAGGTGATTTCTCCTTTTTTTTCCTCTGTTTCCATACTTCCTGTAGAAAGTCCTGTGTCGACTGTTTTCTGTCTTCCTGTAGAAACTGCTTTCTGGCTTCTTGTAGAAACTGTATTTTGGCTTCCTGTAGAACCTGTCTTCACTGTTTCGGTCTGCTTGGCTGGGGGTGTCTTGCCTTTTAATTGTGGTGTGGTTGCCTTAGTTGTGCCCTCACTTGTTTGTACTTTTTCAGTCCTCTCTGCCTTGCTCTGCAATCATTTCTCCCTTGGTGTTTGTGCCTTTGCTCCACCCACAGTTTTGGGCTCAACAGCTTGGCCTTTCCCTCATTTCTCTTCTTGTTCTTTCTGTGGTGGTCTGTCTTGTGTTTCCTTACCCCTGGCTTTCTCTTCTGCCTCAATGTGCTCCCTTTCTTCACTACTGGATGAAGTGAGTTCCTCGGCCAGAATTCGAATATCATCATCCTTGGACATGTTGCGGAAAATCTCCCAGGAGAGAGGGACAGTGTAGGTATGGAGGGCATCTTCCACTAGAAGCTTGATAAACCCATGATGGGCTAGCTGATCCGGTGCCCCTTCCTTCAATTTTGTGCCATACTCAATTAATGATTGTAGGAGGAAATAGGGGATGCTTAACTTCTGTTCTGGGGGTAAATCCATCCCATGTCTGAGTTCACTTAGCAACCAGAAGTGATAACCGTAGACAATACTGAACCGCCCCTCACAGGTAATGTATATCATGATCTGAGCACAGACCTCGCTCCAAAAAGGATGTAGGCTGGCTCTCCGGACCCCATTCTTGTCTTTTGCAAACTGTTCCTCTAGTAGGAAGAATTCTTTTTTTTTTTTGCTTTTTGGCCCCAATGACCTCTCCTCTTTGCTCCAGGGTATCCCTAATGGCAGATCAGTAACTCGACTAATGAGTTGTGGGGTAAGCTTTAGGGTCAACCCTTTGAAATTTACAGTGGCTAGTGTCTTTGATTTAGGTTGTAGGGACATTAAGATCTCCTCTGTTATCTCATCGTCATGACCTTGAATTCTGTCACAAAAGGTCATTTAATCGGCACGGGTGAATAGGTTCACCACCTCAGGAGTTTCACGCAATTTTCTGGAATCCGAGGGTTCCTTTCCGATAAACCCTCCTGGCATGGTGAGAGTGCTCTGTTTTGGTTTGTGCTCTGATTAGAAAGGGAAATTCTGTTTATGGTTTCCTCCCTTGAACTTGAAGACAGTGTCCCTCAGGTGTTTATGTTTTAACCTTGCACCAGTTTCCTGGTTTTAAAAAACTCGACTGTCCGTGTACAAAAGGAGGACTTTGGTTTCCCAAGACAGAGTGCGTAGCTCAATTTCCACCCTTAGCATACATACAATTACAAAAATTCAAATACTTCATACGCAGGTTAGCCCTCACGGTGCTTCATCTTTTTTTTTTAGAAGAATTTTTTTTATCAGGGACCATGGAGGAGAGTTTTGACGCAGAACTAAGTAATTATGAGCAACACACATGCAAACCAGTATTTTCAACTCACAGGCAGGCTTGTCTCTGACTTCCTTATTCAATATAGTTCAATTCATCACCTTTTGAACACACCATGCATGGAAGAGTATTTTTCGAGACGACCTCTTTCGGGACTCCAAATTTGTCGAAGAAAAATCCATTTTCTCTGCTTCGGAAGGCTATGCTGTATTTCTTGTAGAGCCTCTTCCTGTAGAATGCTTTGCCGGCTTTTGTAGGATGCCACGACACTTTTGAACGAGCCTGGAACGCGGGAGAATTTTGAAACAGGCCGAAAATCTTGGGCTAACAGACTGCGGAGGAGGAGGACACGTACTTCGCTAAGAGCGGTTGCAAGTGTAAATGAACAACGGTTAACGTGAGTTCTTCGGCCGAGCATTTTTGAATTACGACGCAATTCATGGCGAAGGGGTGAGGTGGCCAGGTGTACGTGGCCACATGCAGACTGCAGTGCTATGATGAACTGTATGTTCTCTTCCTGGAATCCCTTACGATTAGTTGCGCTGGAATTCAAAATCTCTACCACTATCTGTTTTTTTAATTTTACGTGATTTAACTGTACATGCATGCTGCATGATTTCCAGTGGAGTGCTAGAGACTGGACTAGGCACTGTCAGGTTACTTTGCTAGCTTCCCGACTTAATCCCACAATTTCATTCGTTTATGCACTTTTGAAATCATACTGATGCATATAGAGGAACTGGTTTAGACACATACTTGTAAGTCGGCGTGCTGCTGCCTCCTTTTTGCTGCTGCATGCATTTGTTTATGAGGTTGCATGATGGCTTGGTTGCTGATTCATGGACGTTTTTCTTGTGCAGGTACCCTCTCGCCGGATCCGTTCAGATCTGCCCCCTCAAGCTGCTGATGATGATTTTTTCCAAGACAACAACTTGTTTTCTCCATTACTCCCGAACGATAGATCAGATCGATCTGAAACTTTCTGAGCATGTGTCTATCATCATTGTGCACCTCCCAAAGAGATATGGTGGTCAATGGATGCACGGATTTTGAGAAAAACAGAAAATGGCTGAAGATTACAGAGGTCAATTTCTCAAAAACCGTGCATCAGAATCGGTTGAAACTGCTTGGGTAGGTTACTATCACCCATATGCATCTCTCCATGAAATAGGTTTTGAAACGGATGCACAGATATGGAGAAAATGCAAAAATGGCTGAAGGTGATGGAGGCTGATTTCTTGGAAATCATGCACTGGAATTGGCTGAAACTACTCAGGCATGTTGCCAGCATCCCTGTACAACTCTCTGTAAAATGGTTTTGTAAATGGATGCATGGTTTTCAAGTTAGGGCAAAAACAAATTTCAGCACTATGTATTTTTGCTTCCAAGCATTCTGCAGTTTTTTGCATGGTGAGAAAAATGAGCTTGGGCTATAATGCAGGCATGGAAATGATGGAAGATGAGTTTGAAGAAGGTAGGAGGACTGATGAACCCTTTTGGAAGCTATCATGTTCGCCAAACTGCCTTTTTGAAATCCATTTCCAGCCTTCTGTAATTTCAATAGGAACTTCCTGTAGACACATAATGAGGTGGAAAAAATGATGGAGAAAGGTGAGGGATGGAAACAGGGGTGGTTGTAGGCCTAACAAATAGATTCCAATCTTCAGATGCCCCTCCAAAATCAAATTTGCCTCGTTCGAAGATTCTACAGGATGTTTCCTGTAGAAATTCAGAACTTCCTGTAGAAACGCCTGGAACTTCCTGTAGAAAAGCCTGGAACTTCCTGTAGAAAGCCTAGACCTTCTTGTAGAAAGCCCAATCTTGACCTGAATGTGACCAAATCCTAGGAGAGGTGAGTGGCCATGGAGGGAGTGTCTAAAGGGATGTCCTGGAGCCTGGTACGGACTCCTGTCCTCGTTTTGCGCGCCCCTCTTTTCCTGCAAAGTATTCACTGCAACCTGCAATTTTTCATAGAGATTAGTCTTGTATTTTTTTTTTTTTGAAAACAACTAGGGCGCCTCATGGAGGTTTTCACCCTAATTGCCTGCCTTGGGTGCCTCAAAGGGAGGTTTTTGCCCATGGATCTTATTCTATTTTTCTTATTCTCTTTTCTTCTTTTTTTCCAACCCATTGATCGCCTCATGGAGGTTTTCAATCAATGAGCCAATCTAAGGCGCCTCCGAGGAGGTTTTCACCTTAGATTTTTCCTCTTATTTCCATTTTTCCATTTTTTTTTTTACCCTACCCTACTTGAAAAACAAATTTTTTTCAAGTATAAGAATACTTCCAATGTAGCCATGTGCATATCGAGATTAGAGACAAAATGATTTGGAGGCTTGAAATGCATGCTTTGACAACTATCTGGATTTCAGAGACCAAATGATTTGACTTTGAAGGGATTAAGCATAGCTGAGGAAGAGAGTACTGCCGCAATTTAGTGGCCGTCTGAAACCATATTTCAATATAGCTCTGATATCCTTGGTCCTTTTGCTGATCTGGATCATTCTCCATATCTTCTTCTATCATGACCTTCACATCTTCCTCTTTTTGTTGAGTTTTCTCTAGAATACATGTAGGATTTGATGGTAACCATGAGGGAGCACTCTCAATCTCTAATTTTGATGTCTTCTCTTCGTCAAGTTCAGCCCATGGTTCTTTGATCTCCTCTTTTGAATCTTCTTGTACTGTATGTGGTCCTTCAATGCTTTCAAGATAATCTCCTTTTTGTAATACTGTTCCTGAGCTATGGTGAAGATCATTGAGCTCAAGAGGAGTTATTTGGCCATGTTGTGGCTTAGCATTGCAATTGGGTTGAGCTACTCTAGTGGGTAGGTTTTGAAATGGTGGTATGCGTAGTTGAGTGGGGGTGTATTTTTGAGATGGATGTGGATGGGGTTGTGGTTGGGCAGGTGGTGGAGGCAAAGAAGTGGGAGGAGTGTTGTACTGGGGCCTCCACCCTTGATGAAGTGCATTCCACTGAGGCTATGGATGAGCATAAGAGTGAAATGGATGATCAGCTGGTTGGGCATAATATGAATATGTGGAGGACCAAGGAGGAGGTGTGAACGAGGAAGGATGAGCAGGGGGACCCTGTTGAGACTCAAACCTACACTTCTTTACACATCCTCCCAACCTCTTTTTCCTATTCATTTCCCTATTTTTCCACTCATTCCCTCCATCAATTTGCTCAAATCGTTGTATTTTAAGACTTTTTACATGATTTTCTAATTATGCTAATGACTGTGTTTGGTTTAGAATTTTGGTTCAAGGTTCTGCGTTTCCGCAGCTCACACAGAGTTTACACAGGGTTTTCCGCAGCCAACCCCGGATTCCGCAGCTGTTTTATTAAATGCTATGTTCCAGGTGTCCTCCGGGAAGAAGAGACACATGGGCAAGTTCGTGGAACCAAGGACATGGTGTGTGTCCCTCTAGATCATCCAAACCGGTCATCAAAGCCCGTGGTCAACGAGGAGGCAACTTCGGTCAAACAGAGGTCATTGGCGGTGGCACGGCTCTGCGTGTTCTGTTTTAGAGCACGTGAAGAACAGGTGGCATCGTCCTCAGTCGTGAAGATGGTGGGAGACATAAATCCAACAGCGGATTGAATGCCCACAATGGCCGTTGCCTAGATCCGAGGATGTAGCAAGACTACGTGTTTTTACATAGCTGTTTGAATTACTTAGATTTCGTTAAGTTAGTTCGCCTTCTGCAGTTATAAATAAAGCGTCTTTGAACGCTGGACAAGTGGGTTGTTAGCTGCTGTTTTGTACTTTTGAACTCCCACTGTATTTTCTATTTCATGCATAATATATGAGAAGACTGTTATTCCATTTACGCGTGTGATTGATCTCTGAAACGGCTGGAGTAGGTAGAGGGCCCCTGTTTACTAAAGGCCTGTACAGTACTTTTAATTTCCTGCATTTCGTTTTCTTATTTTATGTATATACTACCTTTGATTGTTGAGTTTTGATAGTTGTACATACATTTCAAATTCTGCTTTTACATTTCTATACTTTTTCATGACTGATCAGTGTGTTATGCAGGTTTCGTAGATGTGCCCGGGACAGTTTCATGCTTTTCTTTTGCACAACTAGTGACATGTGTGATCATCTTGTCTATGTTGCTGACCTTCTTTGTTTTGCAGCCTTTATTTCATCATTATCATTTAGTCAATTTGCATATTTGCTTTTTGTTTGTAGATAGCAAGTTGTTTATCTATTGATGGTGTCTTCTTTATAACTTAATATCTTTATTGAGGACCAAAACATCACTTAATGCAGCTTGGTTTAGTTGTTCAGAAACTCACAATTGCTTGACTTGTTTTTAATTGTTTATCACATGATATATTCAGTTAAAAGGCAAGAGGTTAAGAGGAAGTTAAAGTATTTGTGACTAGTCTTTCTTTTAGATAGATTTACTTTAGTTTCACATTTCTTAGTTGTTATTTGACATAGATTTCATTTGCATTTCCTTGCAGTAGCAGAGGCACTGGGCCAATGTCAGTAGTCTTTTATTTGATGCCTTTACTTTCCTTTAAGCATTGATTTCATTTCAAGCTTTCTTGTAGAGTACTTTTAAGTTGTAAAAAGCACATCACAATCTCACACACTTCACTCACTTTATTTTGAGTTTTAAAAAGCACATCACAATCTCACACACTTCACTCACTTTATTTCGTCACATCACATTAGGAGAGATATACTTGAAAACAAACCTAAAAAAAAGTTAAAAACGATAAAAGCTTAAGAAATAGTTGCCTAAGTACATACAGTACACCTCACTTCATCAACTTACGAGCCCCGAGTTGACATTTAAAAGTTGCAATTTAGACATCACTAAATTTACCAAACACATATAATAAGAGTCTAAGGTATTGGGTTGTAGTGGTAGGAAGAGGCTTTGCAGTTGAGTGCGTAGAGGCCTAGTAGAGTCCGCAGCTGAGTGCGTAGGGCGATGTCAAGTCTGTAATCTTCAACGAAGAATAATAAAGAAAATTTGATTCCAATTTTTGTGCATCTGCTTTTGTATTACATTCTTTACATTTATACTGCTTTTTTTTATCACGCACACTTATGTGATTGCTAGATATACTGTGAATTATCACTAGTCTTACACATATAAATTAAGTAATCGGGTAATAACAGGTTAAATAAGCAAGGAACTTGGGTATAATATGGATCGAGCCCCGAGTCGGGCCACGTGAAGGTAGCCTCCCAGGTTGCGAGGGACTAATAGGTGTGCGTAGCGACGTGCATACAGGGTCAAACCGTGGACCACTAGAAGCTCATCAGACATACCTAAGGTAGAAAAACCTGGTTCTAGCACCTTCTCATACTACTTCAGGTGAGACCTCAGTCCATGCTCCATGGACTAATGCCGAAAGGGCCAGTAGTATCGGGATTTCCTTGGCTAAATCACCTCTAAACCTGTGTCAGGCGCATATAAGCCAACAAATGGTTCCATTTCCGGGGCTAGGATCCGCATAAGGGATGTCCAATTTCATGCCACTGGCATCCCATAAAGAAATAAATTGAAGAGTGGTTGGACAAGAAGATTCACGAGTTCGCGGCATAAGAAAACAAAAATCCATGAGTATTTAAGGAACAAAGGTTGGAGCACCGCTTGTTTATGAAAATCCATGAAATTTTCATTACATCCTTTCCTCTTGAGCTCTATGAGTGGATCACAAAGCTAGCAGGTAGTTAGGGAAGGTGAAGGCTCGACAAACCAATAGTGTGGACTCTAGAGTTAATGCACAAACTAGAAGCGTCAGGAGATAAGATTGTGTGAGATGTCGACCATTGGATCAACCAAATTATAGGAGGATTTATAGCTGAGTTCACGATAGATACGGCCATCAGCTACGGTGAGGCAAAGCGACGTTTCTTCAAGGGACTGCGAGGTAAGTATATTAAATCTTTGAACACTTGGATTAAGATGTTATTGTGCAAAAAGTGGGTTATGCAAATAAATTAATGTTTGGGGCTATATGAGGTGGGGATATGTATAGAAGTGGAGGTAGCGAAGAATTATAAACTAGTCCCTTAATTTCATCCTAGCGGGAAAGCAAGGAAGAGCTCACGAAAGTTTCTTCGAGAAGTGTGGTCAGCTTCATAAGGCAGCGAATTCTGCACTTACCACCACCACCTACAACGCCACCTGTTTGACCACCCTCACCTCCATCTCCACCTACCCCAGCTCCGCCACCACCACAGTTTGGTATGGTGAGTGTGATCAAACTACCAGTGTTCAGAGGAGTAGGGAATGAAGATTTGGACTAGTTTTGGTTTGTTGTAAGGGCAGTATGGAAAGCACAAGGAGTCGTGGATGACAATATCAAAAAGGCTATGCTAGTTAGCGTACTGCGGGGTCATGCATTAACATGGTACATCAAGCATTTCAATGATCATCTAAACGTAGGAATCACAGAAATCTAGGTCACACTGAATAGGGAATTTAGCAGGCCAAAGTCAGAAATACATTCAATCATCAGGTTTAAGGAGATCACAATGCTCCGGGGTGAGACCACCTCGGATCTGCACCAAAGGCTGAAGGGTATGTTTCGTGAAGCCAATATGACTTTGACGGATGGACAACACCATGCATGGTTTGTAGCGTCACCTATGCCACACTTAATGATGACACTGTCACAACAAAAACTTTCCACCCAGGCTGAAGCTTTGGAGATGGCAATGAGGTTGCATTAGACCCCTATACAAGACCTTGGGTTGGGAGTCCAAAAAATCCACTTGCAACTGCAAAATCTGTGTTTGGAGATGCAGAGTTTGAAATAGGACAGGACACCTCGGCCAGAGGCATGCAAGGGGGTATGGTGCATAAAATGCAAAGGCTAAGGGCATGATAAGGACCACTGTCCAATGTTAGCGAATTACTTGGCAGGAGGAGGTCCGTTGCCGTTAAGACGTAAGGCACAGGCAAGACCAAGCATAACACCTACATTATGATGTGCGATCTATCAAATAGGAGGAAAGCACACTATGGATAAGTATCATCTATTGCAGAAGTATATGCAGATGTCCCAACAATTGGTTTGTAATTTTTGTCAATCGGTAGGCCATGATGAGTGCACCTGCAGAAGCTAGAAACTAATGATGGATTAGACTCCTGCCTACAGGGTGTAGACTGAAATGTGAGACCTTGATCCAACTACAAGAATGATGAGCGCTAGATTTTAGGGGCGCAGTCGAGGTCGAGGTGGAATGGGACCGGGAAGGGGTCCCAAAAAGTTAATTTGTTATAATTGCACAGTGCCAAGGCACTATGCACGTGATTGTACAAAATCGACAAGAACATCATGTTTGTATTGTACTCAGTTTGATCATGAGGCAGAAGACTGCCCATCGTTGATAGTGAGGATGCGCAAAAAAGGGCTACTTCAGCCCCCTCTGACTCAGAATTTGTAGATGATGAGGTATGAACCGAGCAAAGAAGACCTGAATGTAAACATGATACTCCAGAGTGGTATAACCACTCGTGATGATAAAGGGAAGCAGTTAGAAGAAAGTGCATGGGTTCGCAAGGCTCCTACAAAGGAAACTGAATTTGATTTAGAGCACGCATAGAAGACGTGCATGGAAGATAAGAAGAGATTCATGGAGGCCTCCACTTCAAGTAGTAACGATCAAGTAGAACCAGGGATGGATCCTTCAATGCTCACTACCTTTCTGGAGACATGCATGAAACTGCTACATGACAACAAGGCACTAAAAGGACTACATGAACTTATCACTAGGTGCGCAGGGTCAGGAGAATCATGCGTCATTCAGAAACTTGGTAAGCATGCATTGCATACAGGAAGGGAAATGAGGTTGATTGCGCAAATCAACGAGTATGAAATGGATCGTGTAATCTTGGATCTGGGGTCGGATGCGAAGGTACTGCCAAAACAAACATGGGAATGCATGGACCGACCCATGCTACAATGGTTTCCTATTCAGTTACGAATGGAAAACCAACAAAATATTTTGCCCATGGGAAGATTGGAAGAGGTAACAGTAGATACTGAAAGTGCGAGTGTGCAGGAGGATTTTGATGTGATAGAGATTGTCGATGAAAGTAATCCCTATCCCACACTACTAGGAATAGACTATGCCACTGATATGAATGGATTCATAAATCTGAAGAAGCACAAAATGATCTTTGAGAAAAATTCACTACGCATAGTAGTACAGCTAGATCCAGCTGAAGGAGCATGATACACTAAACCAGTGTGTGATGATGATAGTGATGACGATCTCGATTATATTTACAAGATAACCATGCAAGAAGAGAATTGAGTGAATTCGACTGCAGATGGAAAGATTTTGTGGGAGCGCGAAAGCTCTTGTACTTTGGATTCAAACAAAGAGATAGAGAGATGGCAGAATCGGCTACATGAAGTAACAACACTTAATTTCAACATGATGGTTAGATCACTATGCTGCATGACAATAGAGACAAGGGATCTTTTGACATATGATGGGGTGAAAGCATTGGATGAATTCCTGAGAAAATTTTAAAGTGTAGTACCAGCATAGCAGCGATTCGAGGCTCTAAAGTGGGCACTTCACACAATGGCCGCATGACAGTGGGGTAGGCATCAAAGAAGCTTTGAGGACTGGCATGGATGTAGATGGATGATGCACCTATGATTTGGAAAACCACAGACGTGGCTAGTAGACAAGTATGATAGACACGATGATCCACGTACACACCTCACGAAATGGACGAAGGTCTACGTGGAAGAGCCACAACCTGAATGGGTGCATTTGTTCTGTCATACTCTAGATGTTATACCCATGAATTGGTATACTGAGATAGAGTTCTAGTATGGCACGAGCGAATGGTATATCTTGCGCGAAGGAGTACTACTAACCTTCATGTTTGAATATTGTTGGTTGGATACTGTTCATGATGCGCTATAAGCAGTAAAAGCAGCTATCTTCAAAATACACCAGGAGCCAATGGAGGAACTTTAGCCAGAATGGGCAACACTGTTGAGCTGCGCACTAGAGTGTTACAATGTAACTGTTGAGGATGATGATGAGGTCAATTGAAACAGTAATATTCCAGAAACAAAAGGCTATCGTGAGGTTCGAGGACCATCAATTGAGGATTCCGACATCACCACACCACTAAAAACAAAGCTAAGTAAACATTGGAATGGAAGTGGAGCCAAAATATGCAACACTTGGGGACTATTGGGATGATGCCATGGTGGATAAGGTTGCTGCGTTACTCCAGGAATACCAAGACTTGTTCCCGACTAAAATTACGGATTTAAAAGGGATCGTTGGCGACTTAAGGATGATGAAGATCACCCTAAAACCCGATGCGAAGCCAGTTAAGTAGTGGCCTTACCGCTTGAATCTAAAGTATAAAGAAAAGGTCTACGACGAATACAAGATGCTGACAGTCGGAATTATTGAACCAGTAGAAGAATCTAATTGGGTGAGTCCTATGGTAGTACATGAGAAAAAACAGAAGGGAAAAATAAGAATATGCATGGACCTCAGGAAGCTGAACGATGCCTGTGTACATGATCCATTCTCGAAACCATTCACAGATGAAGTACTGGAGAATGTTGGTGGTCAGGAAGCATGCTCATTCATAGATGGGTTCTCAGGGTACCATCAGATCAAGATTGTACTGGAAGATAGGAGAAAAATGACTTTCACAATAGAATGGGGTTCTTTTCAAGACATCGTTATGGCTTTTCGACTGAAGAATGCGCTAGCTATATTTTCATGCATCATTGTGGCCGTGTTTAAATAATACATCCACAAGTTCTAGGAGGTCTATCTGGATGATTGGAATATATTTGGATTAGTTAAGCACCATATCGTGAGCTTATGCTTGAAGTTGGATACTTGCCGTTGACACCAAATTACGTTGAACCTTAAGAAGTGCACATTCCTCATTCCATTTAGAAACTTGTTGGGGCATGTGGTCTGTAAATAAGGCCTGATGGTGGACCCTACAAAGATTGCCATTATCCTAAATTTGGAAGCACTGTGAAGTGTTAAACAACTGTGCACCACTTCAGATCACAATGGATACTATAGGAAGTTCATCAAAAGCTATGCCCAAATAACAACGTGAATGGAAAAGCTATTGAAAAAGGATGTCACATATTGCTGGAATGAAGATTGCATGAAGAGTTTGGATGTCCTGAAGGGGAAACTAGCCTTTTCTCCAATCCTGGTCTTCCCAAAATGAGATGTGGAATTTCATGTACATGTTGATGTGTCATGTATTATGCTGGGAGCCATACTCACATAGGAAGGAACAGAGGGCATAGATCACCTGATTGCATTTGCAAGTCAGATATTGTCCAAAGCAGAAAAGAACTACTCCACCACCGAGCGTGAGGGGTTGTTAATGGTGTACATGATCCAAAAATACTAACACTATCTACTCGGAGGACATTTTAAGATGTACATTGATCATTCCACGTTGAAATACCTAGTGAATAAGCATGTGTTGGGGGGGCGCATATGCAGATGGATCTTACTCTTTCAAGAATATTATTTTGAGGTCATATTCAAGCAGGACACCTAAATCCAGGACTAGATCACTTGTCACGAATTGAGACGGGCGAGGAACCCACGAATTTGGACGAGGGACTACCTGATGCACAACTATTTGCAGTGCACGTTGTGGACAGACACTTCGAAGATATAATCCATTTTTTAACAATAGGGACTGTGCCGAAGGAATACACATTCCAACAGAAGAAGGAATTGGTGGTGCACGTGGTAGACTTTTCTTTCATCACAGGGAACCTCTACAAAATGGGAAATGATGAGATATTACGAAGATACGTACCTGAATTTGAATGAGGTAAGATCCTCGGGGAAGAACATGGGGGCACTGCAGGAGGACACTATGCAAGATGTGTGATCACACAAAACATTTTTCGCGTAGGGTTATGGTAGCCGACCCTGCACCAGGATTCAAAAGCACATCGTAAGGCCTACGATATATGTTAAAGGTATAGAAAACCATCATGAAGGGATGAGATGCCACTAAATCCACAAATGACACTGCAACTGTTTGAAAAATGGGCAATCAACTTTGTTGGAATGATCAAACCTCAGGGAAAGATGGGTGCACACTACATCATCACCACGACGGAGTACCTGACATGATGGGCAGAACCGCAGCCGGTCAAGGACTGCACAACCGCTACAGCTGGGAATTTTTTGTTCAAAAATGTGTTGACACAATTTGGTTGTCTGAAAATCTTAATGAGTGATCACATAACACATTTCCTGAATGAAACCATCAGCGTGCTCATAGAAGAGTTCCAGGTGTATCATCAGAAAAATACACCATACCACCCACAAGCTAATGGGACGATAGAGGTATTTAACAAAATACTGGAGGCTACACTGACCAAAGTATGTAACGTGCACTAAAATGATTGGGACCTACACGAATCTACCATATTATGGGTGTAGAGGAAAACGTGCAAGAAATTGATGGGACAGACACCTTTCCGGTTAGTATATGGCACGAAAGTTGTCATGCCAATGGAATACATCGTACCTAGTCTACGAATAGCAGTGCTCACAGGCATGATGGACCATGAAGCTCTGGAAGAAAGCCTCACGCAATTAGAAGAACTCGAGGAAGAACGACTTCTAGCTGGATTGCCTCAACAGGTACAAAAGCAGTGTCAAAAGGCCTGGCACAACTGGCATATCAAGTTGTGCACCTTCAAGGTAAACGACTTAGTACTTCTGTATGACAGTAAGTTTGAAAAATTTCTAGGAAATTTCAGAATGCATAGGCTCGGACCATACGTGGTTAAGGAGGTCACAGACGGAGGTGAGGTCCATTTAGTCAAACTAAATGGAGAACCCTTCCCAAGCAAAGTAAATGACAATGGCTTGAAACCCTTCATGGGTGGACCAACTCTCTGACTAATCGGCCGACGCACAGTCTTCGTGCCCCGAGGAGCCGGACAAGGGTGCGGGAATATAAATACACACAATAGATGTCGGTAACAAGGTAAGGGAAAAACTCAGAAATAGATGATTCAGAAGCAAGAATGTAGCAAGTACAACAGGCAGTAGCTAAGTGCGCTACTGACATTCAGGCTGTCGGGACCATTTGGAGGGACTCCGTGCCAAGATTGTCACATCGACTGAGTGACTTGGGGAAGAGTCATGATGATTGTGTTGGGGGCCTATTGGGCATGGAATCCCCCCACAACATGTTTTGGGGCTCAAAGCCAAAGTTTTCGTCAAATGTATTGTAAGACTCCACGAATTGCGGGCGCGGAGCGCGAAGTATAGGTTGAGTCATAGGGTTGTCCGCCGTAAGTATTGTAATTTAATGTAATGCCATGTCAGCCTACACATGGTCTACGAACCATGGGATTGTATAAATAGAGCAAGGCTCTAAGTTGTAAAGATAGCCAATTGAGGAGATAGATGAATACGAATGGTTCGAGCATAGAGTAAGAGTCTAAAGTATTGGGTCATAGTGGTAGGAAGAGGCTCTGTAGCTGAGGGCGTAGAGGCCTAGTAGAGTGTGCAGTTGAGTGCACAGACCCCTACAACTGAGTGCACAGGGCGGTGTCGAGTCTGTAATCTTGAACGAAGAATAATAAAGAGAAGTTGATTCCAATTTCTATGCCTCTACTTGTGTATTACATTCTTTACATTTATACTTCTTTGTTTATCGTGCGCACTTATATGATTGCTAGATATACCGTTAATTATCTCTAGTCTTACACAAATAAGTTATGTAATTAGGTAATAACAGGTTAATTAAGCAAATAAATTGGGTATAATATGTATTTTGCATCGAGTCGGACTACACGAAGGCAGCCTCCTAGGTTGCGAGGGACTAATAGGTGCTTGTAGTGACGTGCACATAGGGTCAAACCGTGGACCACCAGAAGCTCATCAGACATCCCCAAAGTGCAAAAACCTGGTTCTAGCACCCTCCCATACTACTTCGGGTGAGACCTCAATCCACACTCCATGGAATATTGCTGGAAAGGCCAGTAGTACTGGGATTTTCTTGGCTAAATCACCTTTGAACCTGAGTCAAGCCCATACAAGCCAACATACCCGATAGGTAAGGTAAGACCTAGATGAAGCTTAGTGCATGTATAAGGGAAGTTGAAGGCAAGAGTATGACATTCAATTAAGTTAGTTGGGTCCATTGGAATAAATGGGCGATGGAAGGATATTCATGGGAAAGGTAACCAAGAAAGCTAAGGTTAGTGGAATTGAGGCATCATATGCCTTGGCTACATTGGAAGCTAATGTGCATTTCTTGCATGTATAAAGGTAGTTCTCTTAACCTTAACCTTATCATATCTATTTTATGTTGATGTATATATATGTATACATGTATGTAAGTATGTATGTCATGTTTGGTAGGGTCATCATAGATCATGATTATTAATGATAATATTTATATGTATATATTTGTATGTATCTATTTTGTTGTTTGACATGGCTGTTAGGAATCATTCTTGTGTAGGAATGATTACATACAAGGGTGAATGACATGAAGATGTTCCTGGTTTATGAGGAATCAAGTGGAAGAGTAGTCATGACAAATATATGATATGAGTATCATCTGGTTATGAGTTACTATTATGTGATTATATTATGTCTATGTTATGGGAATGCTATACCGGGGATACATCAGCAAAATGGAAGCATTGTGGTCTACAACATGTTGGGCCGAGCATGGATAAGACACTTGAAGCAACGTTGCTTGGTAGAGGTAGTGTGGTTTTGGATGTGTGGTACTATTGTTGTGCATATCTTGTATATATTGTACATGTTACATCTATGATTTTGTGCGCATGTAGTGTTGTGCATATATAGTGTGCGTACATGTTGTTTTGCAATGTTATGTATAGGATGGTACAAATAATGTTGTGTGAATATTTCATATGCAGTCTTGGGCATAGATGGTTCTATGTACATATTGGATATGTCGTGTTGTGTGCATATGGTGTTGTGCACATGTTGGATATGCAGTGTTTTGTAAATATGATGCTATGTACATGTTAGATAAGTAGTGCTATGTACATCTGGTGCTATGTACATGTTGTACATTTGGTGCTATTTACATATGGTGTTGTGTGGATGATTATACAAGTGGTGTTGTGAGCATGTGGTGTTGTGTACATGTTGTACATATGGTGTCGTGTGCAAGTGGTGATGTGAAAATGTCGTGCATATGGTATTGTGTACATGTGGTGTCATGTACATGTCACGCATGTGGTGATGTGTATGTCTAGCATTGTGTACACATTGTACAGGTGGTACAATGTACATGTGGAATTTTGTGCATGTTGTATAGTTGGTGCCATGTACATGTGATGTCGTGTACATGCTATGCAAGTGGTGTTGTGTTTAGGTAGTATTGTGTACATGTTGTACATGGGTTATTGGTGTGCATGCAATATTATGTGCATGTCGTATATGTTGTGTTGTGTACAAGTGGTATTATGTATGTTCATTGTTTGATCATGGTATAATGACGTGTATTCATTATGTTGTACTCTATGTACAGATATGTATTGTGTTATGCACTAGATCTAGACATGTATTGTTTTGTGTTGTACACTTGGTGTACGTGTATGTGTGGTATGTCAGGTATAGGTGGATGTATTTCATGGCATTGTATGTCATGTGTGTTTGTATGTATGTGATGCACACTATGTGTATGTGCACACAGTTGAGGAGAAGGAACTGGTTGTTCGTCGAGTGTGGAAAATGATCTGGAGTAAGTATAGAATAAGGACAAAGGTAGAAACCAAGGATTGATTAAAGGATAAGTACCAATATTTTATTTTAGTTTTATTATGCATGTGATTTATGATTCTGGTTTATGATGGTTACATGTGATTTATGATTTCGATCTATGATGGTTGTGTTTTGAGCTGATGTGATATATTTATACATGATGATTTCCTCAAGGATGCTAGTTTGAGTTGTTGTGACAGAATTAAACATGCTTGCAAGTGTACCTTATTGACGAGCTAACAATGAGGTATGATTTGAAGTTATTTCAATTTATTTTAATCTAATGGAAGTTGTGTGATTCATACAACAAGCATGGAACTACTCAGTTGGGTGGTTGAATCTAACTGCAAGAAATAATATCAATGGAAAAAGGAATTGGAACATGCAACAATATGTTGGTAAAGTATTCAGGAGTAGGACCATTGTGGGACACTAGAACCCAATAGTGTCCATTGATTTCCATGACAATGCTATGATGAGTATGGTGGTTTTGAGGTAGGTATATGCCTTGTCTTTTGACATTCCGATGTGAGGAAGGCTTGCCGAGGGATGGATAGCCTATGACAAGGGATGTCAGGGAAGTTGGGAGGTGAGTGACTACATGGAAGAGGGTGACCAGATTGCCTGAGGGACTGTGTAGTAGAGAAGGAAAGGTCGACGTATATTCGTTTTGGTCATTCGAATTTCCAAATGGAATCAAATTCACATTGGGAGTGTTCCCTAGAACAATGAGCCGATAACTATTCACTTAGAGGAAAAGTGGCACAACATTGTAGCGCTGGACATTGGATGCAGATTTGACTTTGACAGTTGATTCTAGACTTCCTGGGAAGGAGGTGAATCATGGTACTATTTATTTTTTTGTAGCTTGGGAGGTACTCCAAGCCCTAGTGTTTAGGGTTTGGAGGGAAAATTGCCACGAGTAGGCTTGTGGGCTTGAAATCCAAGCATTGGGTTTTTCACCCATCGGTATTTGGGCCAAAACCACAAAGATTTTGTGCATGAGAAAATTTGAGGTGATAGAGCTTGGCATGCCAATTCCAGCACTTTTAAAATCACCCAAATCAGAGCTCTAGAACTTGAGATATCAATTTTTGAAGTTGACAATTAATTATGGACAGTCAATTCATGTAGGCTTGGTCGAAGGGACATGTCCCTTCAAAAAATTTGTGGAGCCCTTATTTTTTCTATAAATATAAGGTGTGAGACATTCATTTCACTCATCCATTGTGCATCAAATCATAGAGATATATCCCTGTGGCACTCGAGCTCTAGGAGAGGACAAAACAAGGGTAATTGAAGTATGTTTGGAAGTTGAGTTGTTGTAGAAGGACATATGCAAGGTCTGTGTAATATGTTGGGCATATTTCAAGTGTTTGGGTATTACTTGGAAGTCCTAAATAGGAGCATAAGGTTTCCACATTCTTCAGAAAACATTTGAGGTATTTCTAGTGTGGCTAAGAGGGAGTTTCATCCCTGTTCATAAGGCCACAACCCTAGAGACCAAATGAAGTAAGATGTAGGCCAAAACAAAGGTCAAATGAGGGTGGTTTGGGGTTATTTATTATCCCTAAACAACAAAATTGAAGAGGAGGACTTGAAGGACCCTAGCCATAATACAAAAGGGACTATGAACGTGGGTTGTAGGGTTGATGTGGGTCACAGTCATGCCCTAACTAGAACACAAAATTTACAACAATAAAAATCTCAGTCCAAGATGAATGCAAAGGTACGTTTTGATATGTTGAGTTGATTTTGATGCTTGTTTGGATCAGAAGTCTTTATATCCTCTGGAAGCCAATTAGGAAGGGGCAACATGTTAGTTAGCAGTCCTTAGTAATGGGAATATTCCATAGTGAAACTAAGTGATAGACCAATTCATATGATGAATGTTGGAGGACAGTAACAGCTAAGTGATTGGGGTGACATGGATTTTCATATGCCCTAATCAATGGGTAGATGTTGTAGCAATAAATTGGAGCATAGATTTTTGCAATAACTCCTCTATTGTAGAGAAAAGGGTAGATGTCGAGAGGTTTGTTGGTAGCTGTGTGTAAGGGTCTCCTAGGTTTGAAGATGCACTAACTAGGTGCAGATGCTACAATGTGGATGTGGTCACAAGTGGATTGTTGGAGGGAAAAAGGAGAGTGGAACAATTATGAACGTGGATTGGGCACTTATGGTCTACTGGAGGATAGCATGATAATGTCCAAGTTAGAGCTGGGTGAGAAGCACATTGATGGAAAAAGGTAGTTAGGAGTGAGGTAGTTGTTAATATCATGGATCTAATCAACCAGGAGCTATTCGTGGAGCCTGAGACTTGTGTGTGGAGAAGGACATCTACAACAGAAAATGGGTAGTCCTCCTAGCCCATGTTTATTATGGTAGATGGACATCTTGTAGTGATAAGTGGAAACCCTCTATGCCCTATGTTGGTCATCATCAAAGCAGCGTAGGAATACCATATTGGGCATAATTCCCTAAGTAGTTGAGGAGTAGAAGTGGGAAGATTGAGAGTTGTTCACAAGTGGAGTTGTGAACAAATTGATTGGAGTATCAATGTATTATACCCTTGATGCACTAAGGAACAACTAGAGAGCTGATTGACATCTGAGCTTCAATGGCTAGATGGAATCAAAGCATTGATAGAGGCAAGTGATGCAGATCTAGAGTTGAAGGATCGAGTAGGTATAGGGTACGACCGAGAGGAGCTGAGAGAGGATGTGATAGCTAGATGGTCAGAGTATCTTTTTGAGGGCGGATTGCTTGTCAATTTACTACCACCAAGCCCTAGTTTGTATCTTGTACTAGTGGATGTATGAGGACCATTATCCCTAGTATGGGAGCCCTATATTGTTGTATTATATGTTGTTTACTATAACGAAGTTGGGCTGAAAATGTAAAAAGTTATCTATATTATGTGCATGTGTGATTTGTTTTTGTTTATATTCCACTGTGAAAAGTAGTTTCACTGAGATTCTTGGTTTGGTAGTGGTAGGGATTTTAAGATTCTATCCTAGACCCAAGATCATGGAAATTCAAAATGGTATCAATGCATATCTGAGCTACTTTGAGGGACAGTGAATCAGATTATGCACAGCAAAGCAACTCATAGGGAGTTGTAAGTTTCTAGATCATAGAGCAGAGGGTTCAGCTGAGGACATGGAAATGTGGTCTTGACAGGTTACATGGTGAGATGGGCTAGGATTTCTGGTGGATTGGTGGTGAACCAAGATAAAAACAGTTTGTTGTAGGGAAGATTGTTGATCATGGACTTTTGTTGATTTCTCATGGATGGTTGGGATAACTCGAGGGTTTATTTGGCATGGACAAGATCAGGTTGATTGATATGGATTTATGTGATGAACTGGATATTGGTAGACTAGAATCTTCATCGAAACATGATGTTTCATATGCGATATTGGTGGGATTTGCATGAGTTGTATTTGATCCAAGAGGATGAATGCTTGCAGGATTGAGCTAGTTGATACCGTGTAGGCTTAGAGGGAGTCTAACCTCAAACGGAGAAGCCCTATGGAGGTTTGGATGTGATAAGGTAGAGGCACTATCAATATTGCCAGATTCATTCTATAGGGTATGCCACAGTGGTGGATGCTAGATGGGCTAGTCTCACTGGATGATGATGGTTACTTCTTAGTCTTAGAAGTACCTCCCTCGCTAAGATGGAGTGTTGAGTTTTTTGTAGCTTGGGAGGTACTCCAAGCCCTATTGTTAAGGGTTTCGAGGGAAAAGTACGAGAAGTAGGTTGTGGGCTGGAAACCCAAGCATGGGGGTTTTCACTCATCAGGATTTGGGCCAAAATCATGAATTATTTGAGCATGAGAAAATTTGAGGTGATAGAGCTTAGCATTCCAATTCCAATGCTTCTAAGATCACCCAAATCAGAGCTCTAGAACTCAAGATATGAATTTTTGAAGTTGATAATTAACTATGGACAATCAAGTCATGTAGGCTTGGTCCAAGAGACATGTCCCTTCAACAAATTCGTGGAGTCATTATTTTTGGTATAAATATAAGGTGTGAGACATTCATTTCATTCATCCATTATGCATCAAATCATAGAGATATATCCATGTGGTAGCTGAGCTCTAGGAGAGGACAAAACAAGGGCAATTAAAGTTTGTTTTGAGGCTGAGTTTCGGTAGAAGGACATCCATAGGGTCTGTGTAATATGTTGGGAATATTTCAAGCGTTTATGTCTTGTTTGTAGGTCCTAAAGAGGAGCATAGGGATGAAACATTCTCTAGATATAATTTGAGTTTTTTTTGGTATGGTTAAGAGGGATTTCTGTCCCTATTCATAAGGTCGCAGCCCTAGAGACCAAATGAAGTAAGCCAAATGCCTAAACATAGGTCAAGTTATGTTTTTTTGGGGCTGGTTATTAGCCCTGAATAACAACATGGAAGAGGAGGAATTGAAGGACCATAGCTACAATAGAAAAGGGATTGTGAAGGTGGGTTGTAGGGTTGATGTGGGTCACAGTCATGCCCTAACTAGAACACATAAATTATAGTAGTAAAAACCTCAGTGAAAGATTAATGCCGAGGTATATTTTGATATCTTGAGTTGATTTTGATGCTATTTTGGATCAAGAGTTTGTGTAGCCTGTGGAAGCCAAGTAGGAAGGGTTAACATGTTAGTTAGCAGCCCTCACTAGTGGGCAGATTCCATAGTGAAACTCAGTGATAGACTGGTTTAGATGATGAATGTTGGAGGACTGTAGTAGCCAAGTGATTGGGGTGACATGGGTTGTTAGATGATGTAATCAGTGGGAAGATGTTGCGGCAGTACATTATATCCTAGATCTATCAAATATATCATGTATTGTAGAGAAAAGGGCAGATGTGGAGAAGTTTGTTGGCAGACATGTGTAAAGGCCTCCTAGGTGTGATGATGCCCTAACTAGGTGTAAATGACCTATTAGAGGGAAACGTGATAGTAGAAAAAGTGTTAAAGTGGATTGGGAACTTATAGCCTGCTGGAGGATAGCGTGATAGTGTCCAAGATGGAGCCTAGTGAGCGACACCTTGATGGACAAAGGTAGTTGTGAGAGACGCATTTGTTGGGAGAAAGGGTTTGATAAACGAGGAGAAATTTGTGGATCCTGAAACTTGTGTGTGGAGAAGGACATCTACAATAGAAGATTCATAGTCCTCCTAATGCATGTTCATTATGTTAAATGGAAATCTTACAGTGATAGGTGGAAGACTTCCATGCTCTATGTTGGTCTTCATCATAGTAATGCAAGAAGACCATAGTGGGTGGAACCCCTTGAGTAGTTGAGGAGAAATAGTGGGCAGATTGAGAGTTGGTCATAAGTGGAGCTATGAAAAACTTTATAGGAGTTTCGACGTGTTGTGCCCTTAATGAACTAAGGCATAAATAGAGAACATATTGATAGCTAAGGTTCAGTGGCTAGATGGAATTGGTGCATTGATAGAGGCAAGTGTCGCATATTGAGTGCCGAAGGATCGGGTAGGTATAGGGTAAGACTGAGAGGAAATGAGAGAGCATGTGACAGCTAGATGGTAAGAGTATCTTGTTGAGGGAAAATTGATTGTCGATGTACTGACACATAACCTAAGTTTGTATCTTGTACTAGTGCATTTATGAGGGCCATTATCGCTAGTACGGGAGCTGTAGATTTCTCTATTATATGCTTTTTAATATAATGAAGTTCAGTTGAAAAATGTAAAAAGTTATCTATATTTTTTCCATGTGTTATTTACTGTCATTTATATTCTGTTATGAAAATTAGTATCATTGAGATTCTTCATTTGGTAGTGTTAGAGATTTTAACATTCTAACCTAGACACAAGATCATGGAAATTAAAAAGGTACTACCATTGAGGGTGGGATCTGAGCCTTCAAATTCTCTTTTTTATTAATATGAGCATCATATCCTTTTATTTATTGGTCGAGAAATTATATATATGTGTATATTACCATGAATATTGTATCAAGCTAGTTTATTAAGCTCCATAGACAATATGGTTATTTGCTAGTTGAAGAAAATGTATATAAGTATACATTGATTGTCGTAATGAGTTGTGTTATAAAGCTCTAGTATGTGGTATGTTGTCATGTTGTCATGATGTTTTTCTTTTGAGTAGGTAATTCATTGTAAATACTACAATGAGCTATGTTATAAAGCTACATGGCTAGTATGTTTTGTTTTCAGTAGCCATGTTGGTTATAGGTGTCATTGAACACCGAGGATGGTGTTCCCCCAAGGGGGAGGGTTCTGTAATAGCCCTAGTTAAAAAATCATGTAAACATAGTAAGGCCATGGCTATGGGACACATTCCAAGTTGAAAGTTAGGAAAGGCATCCTAGTATGGGTGTTCATTTCTGTTATTATGGCTAAAGGAAATTGACAATGGAAATGGAAAAAGGCATTAAAAAGGGAAAAGGCATTTTGGGCACATTTATTTAAGAAAATAAAGGAAAATAGGAGAAAAGGAAGGTAAAACATCATAGGTTGCATGTGAGGAGGAAATTAATGGAAATAAATGGAAATTGAAGAAAATAGAGGCCTCAATGATAAAAAGGCTTATGAGGATCAATTGGCAAGCTTGGTGAGTGTATGCTTGGTCAGATCAGTTTTGGAGCTCTCTCATTATTCTCTCTCTCTCTCTCTCACTCTTGGAAACTTAGAGTTTTCTTGGAGAATTTTGGCATTGGACCAAGAAAGGAAAATAAGGCAAGGGGAAGGAAGGAGCAAGCAAGGGAGAGCAATATCAAGCAACTACATCAATATTCTTTATAGGTATCGATCTTCATGTGTGATTTACTTGATATATTTGGCATGCATGGTATTGCATGTGGTTCTTTGTTGCTATGGCATGGGCTTTTCTAGGTCTGATAGTGTTTTTAGCTTAGCCTTTCCATTTCCAGATAACCATGGTGTGATGGGGTTCTCATGTTTTGGTTGAGCTGGATTTTTGGATGGATTCGAAGCTAAGTGAGGTGGATCTTTGAATGATAGAACACATGGCCTAGTGGTCCCTAAGCTAGATTGTCTATCATGGTAAAGCCACTATCCTATTAACACCTGAGCCAAACTATGGGTTATGGTAAATCCAAGATTGTGTGCCTCGATGGGCCTAGGAATCCTGACTGGTTAATGGCAGGATATACGCTAAAGACAAGAGGTGTTTGCCCTTGATTAGGACTAGGAATCCTTTCCAGTGAATGGCAGGATATATGGTAAATCCGAGAGGGTGGTGTCTCGATTTAGGGCCTAGTGATCCCTAGATCAGACTGTGGATTGCAGTAAAGCTTGAGAGACTAGGAGATATAAAAATTCCTAACAGTGTAGGTGGGGAAATTTGATGGCATACATGCTTGTTTCACCTAGTGATATGGTGGAGATCATGGTAGAGCCTGTTATTACATGTTCATTGTATTGGCTTAGTGATCTGGGATGGATTACGGTAAATCTTGATTTATATTGCTGAGGGTGAGGTGGTATAGCCTTGGGATGCCCTGGTTAGTTATTTTGGTTTGAGTCCCACATTCATGCTTGAAATATGGAATGGGGGTGAATGGCTAAAGAGAGAATTGGTTCAACCATTCTATGGTTGGGTGGAACGTGGTAGTCCCATTCTGGGTTTGTATTTTGCATTATCAATATTAGGTTATTTCTCATTGTAATTATTTGATTATTATATTTGTTTATATGTGGATCATATGGTTGTCATTTCCTTGGTACTTTTGTTGCTATTATAATGGTTATGTATACATTTTATGATAGTGGCTACGTATGGCTCTCATCATGTTTTTACTTGTAAATGAATGAACAATGCATCTATGACCTAATAGACAAAAATGCAGTAAATGATATAAGGGAAAAATGCTTCATAACGATTCTTAGATAAGGATGAGACCCCTATGCTTAAATATGTTGTTTACACATGTATATTACATATTTGTGATATTTTTGACGAAATTCCTATCATGGCTAGTATGGTTCTGGTTAAGGGCTTGTTCAAGTATTTCCATTTTCATCATCATTTACTTGTAATCTTTCTTTTTTGAAGGTGTCATTCAATTCTTGGGAGTGACTTGGGCTTTGAGCCTGAAAAAGTGGCTCAAATCCTAGGGATGCTGGCACAACACTGAGAAAAATAGTCCCTAAACATTGGCAGATCTTATCATGTGAGTGTCCAGAGCCTCCTTGATGCTATGAGGCCCATAACATGGGAGAATCCAGAGGTCAAGTGGTCTAAAAACTTAGTGCGATAGAATGGATAACTACCTGAGTGGTTGGGATGGTTCCTAGGAGTCCTATAGCTCATGTGGAAGGTTTCTATGTTGTGTTTCCATCGATTCCACTTCCCTAAGGTCACATACGAGGTTGAATCCAATCATAGTAGTCTCTCATCACATGTTTACTCCAGTTGGACCGTTACTTGGGTAAATGTGGGAGGAGTATGTTACATTTACATGACAGCGATTACCTATAAAAATTAGAGTGGGGAAAATGAGCTATGGAGACCATTCTCTTGTTAAGTGAGGGCCAAGCCAATAGATTATAGGAAGACTAAGTAGTAGTAGGATTGATCTACAAGACCTTATATGCCATCGTTAAGAAGTATAAAAGTAGCCTTTGTGTAGGGATATTCCAGAAAGGGAACTGAAGGTGTATTATAGGATCGAATTGATTAAGAGAGAAGGTTGACTTAGTTTAATTAATGGATAAGAAGTACGAAGGGCTAGAAACCATGGCCACATTAAGTGTGAAAGGTGTTTCCATGGCCAAGTTCTCAATTATGTAAGCCCTAAAAAATAAGTTAGTGTTGTAAGATCTATTTGTGAAATGTCATTGCTATTTCGTGATGGAGGAATATTGGCTCGGATAGAAATAGATGTAGTTTAGCAAGTTAATACCATTACTAGAAATTTGTAGCTAGGTTTCATATTGATCTTGGTTTATTTGATCACAAATGCCTAAGGTGGACTGGCATTGTTAGGGTATCTAAATGAAATCATTATTTTTCTCCCCATTGAGGTAAATACCAGAAGAATAATAGCGTGCAATGAGAATAAGAAGAATACCTATCTCCAATGACAATAAAAGCCCTGTAGACTTGTTTTTGTTTTCGATGTTATTAGATATGAGTTTGGGTGTGTGAATGATCAATGTGTGGGCATGAAAGTGACTAAAATTTGTATCTGTCAAAGTATAGAAAGGTTCATCGATGGGTGAAATTATCAATGGTACATGCACCTTGTGAAGTCACATATCAATGTATATAGACATATGAAAGGAGATTACAGCATGAGATACTCATGATGGCCGCGGCATGAATCAATGTGGAGAAGTTTCTAACTTAATAGCCCTTTTCAACCCTAGTGAAAGACAAACTTATTAGAAAGGCCAAGGACTTGGACATAATCATTCATGATGTCCCCATCACACATCTCTCCTATGGTGTCATGTTCTCAAGGGCATGAGCATGTGCAATTTTAAATGTATTAATTATAACATGTAAAAACACCAAAATGAGAGTGAGTGTGAGAATGTTGAGGTCTAGGATTTCAACAATGATTACAATGCATAAAGTGATAAATTTATTGCTAAAATAATTGATGATCAGTCCCATGTTGTAGATGTGAGTTTACTGTTAAATCTCACCATATCATCGTGAAGGTGGGCCAGAATATCATAGAAGTTAATTGTGTGCAACCAAATAGAAAATAGGAGTATGGTGGTTTAAGTGCCAAGAGAGAAAAAAATACATACACACATACAAACATATTATAATACAAAAAGAACTAGGAAGGAATGTTTACCCTTCCTAAATTATTAGTGAAGTCCAGAGTTGGAGCTTGGTGATAAGGGGTATGCGAAATGAAAAAATACCATGGATATAAAATTTGAGGGCATGTACGACATGGAGGTGACAAATGTTTGCTCACTTGGCTAGTTTGGTAAGATTTGGTCAAGGGAAACCCCAACACAAGTTTTAAGGGAGGATTGTTTTGTAATAGTTGACATGGAAAAAGAGTGAACATTCCTTGCTAAAAAATGGTGCATTTGGTCCCATGGATTTATAGTTTCACATATTTTTCTGGTTGTGGACTGCATACAATTAAACCTTTAAAAGGCTTGGGAACACTTCATTGTAATGGGTCGATGATGTGAGTAATTAAGGCTTAGTTGGCAATGAATGTGAAGGTGATAATGACATAGATATCGAAATAAGGAGAAGGCAGATTCCCATTCAATGTGTTTACGGAATATGTCACCTATCCAGATTGAGGTTTCCAACATCTTTCGTTCATTATTCTAAATTAAAAGTGGAAGAAACAAATTTACAAGGTTTTGATTATTATGTTATAAATACATACAAGAGTTAAAAGTATTGTAGCTAGAGTATCTCTATTTTCAATTTTTCTTACTTCAACCAAAAAAAATATCCATGATGGTGACTAACGTTGATATATTGCAAATAATTAAAAAGTGATGACATTAATGGAAATTATGGGGTAGGACTGTTAGATACCTAAAACAAAGTAAAGTGAGATAATGATTGTAAATATTTTAGTGAAATAGTAGTAGGACAACAAGAGTTTAGAAGTGCATGGGTATTCCAAATGAGGAATTTGTTGTCACTATGAAAAACACCATCCAATCTTCTTCCTACACTTGAATTTTGGAGCTTACTATGGATATTATGATTGGTCATTCGATAGTCACTTCTAACTTTGTTAAGTCTTTGAGATCCCTTTTGTATTGGAAGTGTCGAAGTCACTTGCTCACACATGCTCAGTTCATAAAAAGTGCATGAGCACATTGTTTTACATAATCTTGAATAAGCATATCACAGTTCATCAAGGCTATTCCTCTTTGATGTCCAATCCATGTCCACAGTCAATGCACACTGACATCGACAGATCTCACTTCTAGATGTGTTTGTACTCCTATTTTAGTGAGTTTTGCAAATTGTCGCTTCACGAACCTTTGTTTTCATGAGTGCACTTTTATGTTTTTAGTTGTTGATTTCACTTTCTTTCCATTTAATTAGTTTAGTTTTCATGTTATATTCACCCTAACATGTGTTGTTTTCACTGTCATTCACATATCACAAGTGTCATTCACACTTTTATTTTCATATAGAAAGTGTCATCTTTTGGCGTGCTAATTGTCGCTTATCATGTAAAGTGGAGTTTTTGTTTATTTCAAGGGGAAATATTTGTGATAATTATATATTCTTATCATGTAGACATGCTCCACACTCATTTCCAAATTTCATGCACTATCACACAAGTGTCATCATAGTCGTTGCAAAGTAGTATCTCTAGTGTCACACTTGGAATGGGTTGCCATAATGTTATTACATTAAGAAAAGTATCTTGTTCATGTGTTCTTAGTCTTCCATGTTCTGTCATCAAGTGAACTAAGTGTGTAGGCATGTTCAAGTCTTGTTTTTATTCAACTTCCTCTCACTGATCCAACACTTAGTCAAAATGGGAAAAAATTTCGATCGGGCCACTCAGCCTTATCGAGCCCTCCTGAATTTCTCATTATTCAGTCTCAGTCCTAAAGAAGAAACCTTGCCTCTTGGAACTACACAATGCACAATCTCTGCCTCCCACAAATACGCATTTCACAAACTTAGTGCTCAAGCCTAGCCCTTGATTCCCATAACTGTGCAATCCTTCTCTCCAGCTAAGACGACATTGAAAATTGTGTATCCTCGGTATTATGCTCCATAACTACACAAATACACAATCACCTAGCCTCCTGTCATTCAAGTACTTCACATTTTGAAATTTTAGTGTTCAATCGTGTGCATTGGCCCCCAAAAGTACACAATCACGCCCTCTAGTCAGGACTAAACTGAGAATTACACAGTCTCAAACCTCAAGCCCAACCCTTGAGTTCTTGAGTTGTGCAACTACATAGTCAACTACCCTCTTCTACCCTATAGAACTACACATTTAGCTTAAATAGTGAAAAACCCCTCAGCCTAGCTCACTGACTCCCAAATCTGTGCAATCCTTTTACTCAGTCCAATCATGAACTATGCATTGTGTTGTCTCAAGGATCAAGCCTGACCCTTGACTGCCTGAGTTGTGCAATTTTGCAGTAATTGAGCCTTTGCCTCAGCCTACCACCCAGTTCCATCTCAGTCAATGGATCATCATGTAAAATCTTAGACTAGAGGTTTATCACACAAATGTAATCTTGTTGTGAGTGGATTTCAGATGTAGGAAATCTATCATGCTATGAAAATATGATGAAGAAGGAGGTGGAGAAGGAGGACATGCTAGAAAATGCATGTGGAGCTAAAGAGATAAGATGATCATCAGGCAAGAAGATGAAGGAGCACTAGATTACAATAGAAGGTCAAATATTAGGACTGCAAGAAGACTCCATCTGATTCACAACCCTTTGCAGGG